>RJWH01003511.1:0-150538 GCA_004363575.1 Solenodon paradoxus
GAGGAGCAGGAGGAGCAGGAGCAAGAGGAGCAAGAGGATGAGGAGCAGGAGGAGGAGCAGGCCACGTCTGGGAACCAGGGATGCTGCCCTCAACTAACCACATCTTTAGTTCACCTAAAGCACTAGGAAGGTACCTAAAGATAACCCGACAGGAAGAAAAGGAGGGAGAAAGAAAAGGAAGAGAGAATGGAATAGGCGCTGGTGAGCGCCGTGCTGACAAGACAGGTAGAATATTATTCACTGTAAGCTTATGTGTGAACAGTAAGGGCACGTGGTGTCTGGTCCTGATGCTGAGGAATCAATAGGCCTCTGGTAAAGAGACCATGAGAGCCAAGGATAATACACTGTTGTTTCCTAATTCAGTGACATTTTTACTGCTGTTTGTTTAAAACAAAAGCAGAAATCTTTTAAAATAGAAATAGGGCAAATGAGCATATATTCTCTTTTCTCGTTTTTATCTAAATACACTACACCATTGAGAAGTTTTGACAATGTATCTGTCATTGGAACCTCACTCACTACCTTCCAGCTATTATCAGTGTCTGCTGCTTTCATCTCCACGGCGGTTTTAAGCCTTGATGGCACCATGGCGGGCCTGGTGGAGTGGTGGTTGGGCGCAGTCCCCATGCACCTAAGGTCCTGAGTTCACATCCCGTGGCCGATGGGAACCACCACGATGAACAACTAAACGAGATAAATAAAGTGCTCTTTCCTCCTTTGCCTTCCTACTACCTGCCTGCACCTTCCCCTTAAAAAAGTGTGAATAAACAAGCACTGAAAGGATTGAATAACACACACCATTTTGACTCACTCTAACCCTGACTTGAGCAGACCTGCCTTCTGCTCTGGAGTGCTTGCCCTGCCTTTCTTCATTAGAGCAGTAATCCAACCCTTAAGCCTGACTGCGTGTTAGAGTTACCTACGAGGGATTAAAAAAATACCTACACTCAGCCACGCCCCCACCAACCCCGCCCCGAGATTCCGACGCCTTGGTCTGCACAGGAGCCCTGCTGTTGGTATTTTAAAGCTCTCAGAGTGATTCTAATGTGCAGCCAGATTGGAGAACCACAGGGGAAGAGGCTTCCATCCATCTACCCTGATTCCATTAGAAATTACCTTTTCCTTTTCCTCTACTGTCCTGTACTCAATCTTGGCTTCAGTGATAGAGATATAACCACATATTCAGTGCTGTCGATCATCAATGTGTTTGACAAATATGTGCTGAGTATCTTGTGCAGCCGACGTTGTCATTTTGGAAGAAATAGAGTTGGAGGAGAAAAGCAAGATCCCTGCCATCACTGGCGGTTGCATTCTAGTAGGTGAGACTGAAAACAATCTAGAAAACCAACATAAAATTAATCACAACATTTAGAATGTAGTGTAGGAAGCAGACGGGCTTTAGAGCAAACTCTTTGTTTAGCGTGGAGCCCAGAAGTCTTCTCCAGAGGGCGGCGTGGGTCCTGGGGCAGAGCTGCAGGGCAGAGGCCGGAGGCCGGGCGGGTCCACCTCCAGACACAGAGGCACCTCCCTGCACTTGATTTGCTGCCCTGCCTGGGTCAACTGCACTTGGCAGTTTCGTCATGTCCCTTGCCCTTTGTGAGAGTAATGGTGGTGCATCCGACTGCCTGTCCCACATCCCCCTTCTCAGCCTCATGCCGCCTGTTGCCCTGCTCACCTGGCGCTGTCTCTCCACAGACTTTACAATGAGAAGAGCAGAATAATGATACTCGTGAAGCTGATGATACGCTTCTGTGACTTTGTCAACTATTTGATTATTGCAACTTTGAGACTTTACGTTTTATGTTGAACATTTTCAGTGATACCTCTTTGTAATGTCCTCACGCTGGGGTGCCATGACAGAGACTAAAGCAAAGACTTGTGTCAGTTGCTGTGGAAGAAGTCAGTGTGTGAGTCTCAGAGGAGGATGCAGGACCAAGGGCCTGGCACTTTCGAGCCGACAGCAGCCCTGTAGCAAGCAGAGAGCAAGCCTGACTCCCCTCCCTGGGAGGGAGCAGGTCACACTGGTCCCTTTGGCCACTTCGTTGCCTGTGGGAGAAGTGCATGAGCTGCTTTAGAGAAGCCCTGTCATCCGGCTCACTCCCTGAGAACATGCAGGAACAGTCGGAGTTGGTGGCCAGCTGCCTCTTGTGACAACACAGCCCTCATCCCTACAGGTTCTTGGCTGAACTCAGGTTGACGCCTGACTGCGCCACTCTGTCAGCCACCCTGGTCAATCTGACTGGCAAGCTGGGCGCAGAGTTGTTCCATTTGTCTCATATAGTGTGGTGGCTGATCGTATGTGTCAACTTGGCAAGGCCACAGTACCCAGATATTTAGCCAAACATTATTCTAGCAATATCAGTGAAGGTATTTTATGAGATTAACATTTAAACTTTGGTAAAACAGATTGTCGTCTATAATGTGGATGAGCCTCATCCAATCAGTGGAAGACTTTAATAGAAACAAAACTGGCCTCTTCCAGGAACAAAGAATTCTGCCTGAAGACTGCCTGAAGACCCTAACTTCAGCATTGCTCTTCACTGTCTTCAGCCTGCTGGCCTGTCTTACAGATTTTGGAATTCCACCTTCCATAATCGTGTGAGCCAAATTGTTTAAAATCTCTGTGATAGAGAGCTGGATAGATAAATAGACAGACAGATGCACATCCTATTGGTTATTAGGTATGTTTGTCTGGAGAAGCCAAATATATTCAGCATTTAATCAAGGCTGCTATCAGCAGGACCCTGATAAAATTCTGACCATATTGTATCACAGTTCATCAGCTTGTCGTTCTTTCTCCTCTCCAATGAGGGGAAGAAACATTTGAATTGAAAGTGACTGTGGAATACTGCATGCAGACTTTATTTAGTAATATCTGTCTTACTCATCCATCATAGTCACTCAATAGAGGTTTGCTGAGTGGAGAGGAGGACTGAATGTGTGTGTGTGTGTGTGTGTGTGTGTGTGTGTGTGTGTGTGTGTGTGTGTGTGATTGGATTTCCTTAATCTCCCATACTTGCTTCTCCAGCATCTCCATGGAGTTTAAAAAAAAAGAAAAAACAAAGAAAGCCTAGCTGTCTTCTAAAGTCCATCTCACAGATCAACTCTTTTTTGGAACTGTTGTTTGAATTCTCCTAAGCGAATATTTTCTCCCCTGTTTCAAAACCTTATTAACATTTTCTCTGTAGCCCTTTATGTATTTAGTAGGTATGGGGTTATCTAGAAGTATTTATCTCTTTTGAAAACTTGCCATATTTCCTTTCCTAGAATATAAGTTCTTTGAGTTTAGGCACTTGCTCTACTGATGCTTGTATTGCTGTAGTACCCGATAAAAAATAGGCACCTAACAGACGCTCAAAATTTGTCTGCTGACTTGGACGGTCTCAAACCAGGGTAGGGAGCCGCTGGTGCAAACGTGCTAATTACCCGCAGATGGCCATAAAGGTGTTTCTGATCGTTAGTTAGCAGTTCCGATTCCCTGTAGGAAACATGGCTTTTTGCTAATGATCACTTTAACTACTACACTTCTCTATAATGGCTGGTTCCCTTTAAAACGAGCCAATAACTAGATGTTTATAGAAAGCATACGTGTGACCTGTGAATGGAATACACAAAAGATTCATAAATCCAATAGCATGGATGTTGAATTGTTCTAGAAATTTTCAATCATATCCTTCATTATCATCTTTTTCTGAGCTATCATGAAATTAGTGTATCCTATGTGCCACAAACTAGGTCATTTCATAGTGTGCTTTAATCCTTAAAACAGCTAGAAATGGAGTCCCCGACAGTTCATGTAATTTACCCAGAGATTGCTCAAACCTGCCAGTTTCGTATCTTGCTTATCTCTAAGCGGGGCAGAGTCCATCTCAGCAATGTCTCAGCACTATCCCATTGTTATTCTCTAGTCTCTGTAATCGCTAAGAGGTTCTTTAGTTCTTAGCTTATCCTAATGGTTCCTGTACTTGTAGTTTTGCCCACTTCCAACATATCCTTCAGTGTCATTGGGGGACATACCCGTGTTATTACCCTTCTTCAGAAACATTTGTCGGATCCCTGTCCCCTACACAGTGCCCCCTGATTCCTAAACATGACATCCAGAACTCCATAATCTGGACTTGCCCTATTCTAGTTCTATTTTCCAATCCATCACTCCAGATTACATTTCTTCCATTGAAATTATCCTATTGTCACTTGCACCCACCAAACTTAAAACTTTGCCCATCCCCATTGCTGCTTTCTCTAATGTCTCCAATAGAAATACCTCATTCTGGTTCTCTTGTAGCTCTTTGATGATATGTGACACTGTTTTTCATATACAGTGCTGTGTGTCATAGTTATAAGTACCCAGGTCAGTATCTCCTTTGAGACAGTAAGTAAATTAAAGACAGGGAATATTATGATTTATTGTTCCTAGTCCATGGTGGTAATAAGATTATTAAATTGGCTGGAATTAAATTGAAATGACCCTGAATATTGGGGGAACATGCTATACTCCCACTCTGAGGACAGAGTGTTGTCTATTGGGGCACTGACTGTAAATTCTTTAATCACTCCCTGTTCTCTAGGATGCCTCGCATTCAGGCTCTTGTTTATCAGATGTAATATGAATAGAATGGCACCTCAGATATACTCACTCCTTTGCTAAGTGTTTGTCAGCTCTGAAAATTACCTGGGTACACTGGTTCCATCCCAACTCAAATAGGACTTGAGAGTGGATTTGAAGGGTGCGAGAAAGGTTGCTTGCCAAATGGAATGTCTTAGAAACACCAATTTAAGGACTCACATATAAATTAATCAAAAGCATATGGATTAAATTTCCCCAGAAAAGGCATGTTTGGATTCTCTGTGGACCACAAATGACTGAAAAATGTTTGGAGATATTTCCTGAGCCCAGAGACTAAGATGGAACAAGTCTATACTTATTTAACTACAAATATTAGTGCAATAGATAAATTATTCAGTGGGTCTGAGAAGCTAGAAATAGGGACAGGAAATAAGAAAATGAGATTCAGCTTGAAAGTATGCCCCAGGTACTTCTGGGGCAAAATAATTAAAAACAGAGATTTTGGCTGAGGAAGAACTCAATAAAGTTGTGGAGACTACATGACATTCAGGGCGATTTCTAGTTGACATGACTCAAGTGCTAGAACTCTTGTCATTCTTGTTTCTGAGAATGCAGGAGAAAAGGCCCCATACTATGGAATTGAAAGAGGTGCTCATTGCCCACAGAATATTAACAAAACCTTTGTTTTTGGTTACGTAAAGATTTACCTGGTAGAGAAGAAAGGTTTTGCTAAATGTGGACTACTTCTCAAGATAACTCAAGGAAATAATGACTTAAGTCAAGATTACAATCTTGGAGCACAGAATCTGAAGTCAAGGTGGTATCTGAAATCCAAAGCAGGGCACCTTTACTAGGGAATCTTTGAAGCTGTACAGCATCATGGGTGATCCACAGGGGAACTTTTTAGAAGTGTTTTGTCATACCCTGTTATTTGAAAATATATTTTCCGGAGATCAGACATCCATATGTAGAGGTCAAACTGCAGTACAATCATTTAGGCAAGTTCTGACCTTGGGAACTGGACCATGCAGCATTACAAAACACATTGTCGTGAAGACGGAATGTCCTAATTCCTAGAACAGGGTTGAAGAAAATAAGCTATTGCTTATTTGACAAGATACCTGCTCTTATAAAAGTCACTGAATGCCCAGTGAAAGGAGAGGAAAATAATATTGATTAATTATAATAACCTTTTACATTTTTACAATGCTTTGCCATTTACATGGTACTTCAAGCAAATTGTCTCATAATCATCTCTGTAACTGGCAGGCAATATTCCTGCCTAATTTTTACAGATGAAGAAACCAAAACAAAGAAATGACAGATCATTTACTAGCAAGTGGCGCTGTCAGGCACTCAAGTCTCATTCTTTTGACCCCTGCTCCAGGATTATTCTTGTGTCTATACAATCTCATAGTTTATCAATATAACTCTGTGGGGAAGAACAGTACTATAAATTTGTGAAAGTTTCTTTATAAATGAAATCCTTTGTTTATTGGATTGATCGGATTGTCTAAGCACTTTACTTTATTAGTCATCTAATGTTCACAACAAAACTGTGAGCTGGACCTTGTGTTATCCTCATGTGCAGATAAAGAGAGAGGTACAAAGGGATGGAGTGCTTTGCTCACTGGCTAGTGAGTGAGAAGACGGAAATTCATCCAGTCGTTCTGTTCTCAGCTGCTGTTGTGACTGGGAAGTTCTGAATGGGAAGGAAGATACCAATGCAAAAGAGAAATGCAACATTTAAATAATGCAGTATTAAATGGCATGAGCCCTTAGAACTATACCCAGAGACTCGCCTTGATAGGATGGTTATTCTTTGTAATGAAGAGAAAGGCATGGTTTTTGTGTGTCTTTGCTTACTTGATTTTTGTTTTCTTGGGTTTGCTTTTTTTTAACTAGGAGAATGGGGAACAGACTTTGAGGGTTGGTGTTGGAACATGCAGACACTCTTGCCTTTCTTGTTTTTTTCTGTCAGTTTCATTAAATATAATGATATACAGCACTATGTATGTTTGTGTCTTTCTAAAGAAAAGGTGAAGGCAGTAATGAAGGCGAGTAGACAGAAAGAAAGAGACGGAAGAACACTTTATTTTTATTTAGTTGTTCACCTTGGTTGCCCCCTCACCCCGCCCTGGTCCCAGGTTTTGAACCTGAGAACTTGGGATGTGTGAGGACTGCTCCCAGGGTGTATTCTATACCACCCGGCATGCCTAACTGTGTGAGTGCACCGCATAATGACTTGACTTCCATATACTATAAAATGATTATCACACTAATTTTAGTTTATTTCCATTATCTCATATACATATACACACAAGAAAAAGAAATGTGTTTTTTCTTGTGAGGATCGCTTTTAGGATCTGTTGTCTTAGCAACTTTCAAATATGGAATACATTGTGTTAACTATAGGCATCATGTTGTATATTCCATCCTCACTACGTATTTATCTTATAACCAGAAGTTTGTGCCTTATTTTTCTGTTCCTGCTTCATAAAGAAGTAGTGACCAGGGACTTGAACCCAACAGCTGACCTTCTAATTAAACCCTCTCCTGGTATAATCTGCCATCTTAATGGAGAGAAGGCAGGGAAGTCGTGACCATCTGGATAGCTGAGTAACAGCTCAGTGGGCTGACAGGCTGGCTAAATTCTGTGGTAATCCCACAAGGGATGTGAGTCAAAGATGAGGATTCCAGGGGAATGAAAAGAAGCATTCTAATCACGGCTGAGGATAAAGGTGAAAGCTCATCAAGCGGTGATCTGCACAAGTGTAGGATGAGTGAAGGGAGAGAGGAGCTCGGGATGCTTCTTGGAAGAGCAGCCTGGATGGTGGTCGTATGACTGTGGTCAGAGGCATGTATTTGGGTTCAGAGTCTTGGGAGCGTGAACTAAAGAAGGACAAACTCAGCGAGACGGGAAGGTCATCTTCTGACGGCGAAAGGCTGTCTTGTGCAGAGCTTAGATTTCTTCTCTGGGGCATCGATTTCCTGTGAGGCGCAGAACTGCACTAAAGGGAAAAGGACTTCAGCTCCGGGTAATAGTGACAAGCTGGGATTTGCAGCCGAGTCTGGCTTCATCAGCACCACCGTGCTGTTTAACAGGAAGGCTTGAATCTGCGTTCCACAGCTCAGATGCTTCAACACACGACTTGATTTCGTGACCAACCCCTCTGAGCCCCCACCCTCCTCTGAGGGGCTCACACAGTAACGGCAACAGACGACTTGCCAGTTAAAGGCAGCTTGGTCCTTTCTTCTAAATAATCTTGAAGACTTTAGAGTGTCCGTCTCTTTCTCCCTTTCTTCCTCCTCGGTGCCATCTGAGCACAAAGGGGACGTTGGCACCATTGCTGCTATCCGGTTATGCACTGACCCCCACCCCATCATGTTGTCTGTTGCCCTGGTGTTTACTGAGGGGTCGTGAGTGCTGCCAGGTGCTTTGGGTTTCACATCGGCACCTACGATGAGTATGGACATCACCATTGCTCCTTGTGAAGCTCCCAGACTCTGGGACTTCCTGGTACTGTCACAAGGTCCTCCGGTGGTGTTCTGCTCACAGAGCACGTGAGAACCGTGTCTGTCCTGCAGCAGGTGAGGCCAGGGCCACCGCAGCGCTGACAGCCACCCTTCTGATGTAGCATCATACGAGCCCATGTCTGTGCCTCTTACCTGCCTGAGGTGAGTGCAGTGACGTCTCCCGCAGAGTTCAATGTTCAAACACGTGTGTGTTCTTCTCTTAGTTTCTGCTTCTGGTTCCGAAACCTGGGGGAATGAACACTCAGTCTCTTTCCCGTGACCCAAGGTGTTTCTTAACCCTGGTCTCATCTCCTCCAAACCCTCCCTGTGTCTTATCCACAGCCTCTTACAGTAAGACCTGTTGTGAAATCATGGTCAGGCTCTGAACACTGCTAAGAAAAGCTTTAAAAATTTAGCGAGTAGTGGGGTAGGGGCCTTAACAAAATCTTTTTTTCCAAGGTTTTGCCTCAGTAAGTTTTTTAGGCTAATGACCTTCTAAAGAAGCTTGAATGTCCTTGAGTCAATATATAAAGAGCTGAGGGACAACAGATTCACTGAGAATGAAAACTGAAATTGGTCACAGAAAATGAAAATTAAATTGGTTATTTTATGTATACTTCTGTTTCAGTGAAATATTTTCTAATAAAAATTTTAGCACATTGGTTTAAGATCTCAAAATATTATTCTCATTATACTTTACTGCCTTTGTAGTAAAGAAAATGAACCAGAACACATTAGCATAAACAGTTTTTCAACAATCCGAGGTAAAAGAAGGTTTGAAGGACTGTTCCAACTTGGAGAAAGAGGGCAGAAGTT
This sequence comes from Solenodon paradoxus, assembly GCA_004363575.1. Taxonomy (NCBI): domain Eukaryota; kingdom Metazoa; phylum Chordata; class Mammalia; order Eulipotyphla; family Solenodontidae; genus Solenodon; species Solenodon paradoxus. Next base: position 8,900 of record RJWH01003511.1, read on the forward strand.
TTTAATTGGGCTTTAGCTGGAGGGGTTAGCCTAAGTTCAGCTAGTTTCGGGAATGGTTGAATCAAGATGGTTCTCAGAAGAGGGGGGAGTTGTACTTGTGACTTAGCAGCCATTGTTTGAGCAATGTGAATTTTATTAAAAGTTGTAGAGAGAACAGCTGTGGGAGACAAGGACATGCAAGGGCCACAGTGGAACATTTTCTGGCCTTAAGTGTCCCTTAATTTAGAAAGTAGAAAAATACGCCAGTTGTTCTGTTCAGCAAGTATATGGCTGACCCCTGAGCCACTATCCTAATGGTCTGGCCGTAAAACACCTTTGTGCTCTGTCTCTTGAAAACTCAATGTGCAAATGTTCCCGAGTCAACATGTGACTCAAAAAGCTTTGAACACAGTAAGTTTCCAGTCAGTGTCAGCTTTCCTGGGTTGAAAAGCCTTGTCTTTGAAGAACTTACCAAACAACAAGTGAAACAGCCATAAACAAATTATTCTGTCAAAATGGAAGTATGTTCAGGATATTGTGAGATTTCAGGAAAGCAACATTTTTGCCCAGGGAATGACATGTGATTTATACCCTGAAGCACTGTGATAATCATGAGAAAAATATTCACATGAGCCACCATATTATAGGACATATTATGCACTAGCCATGTCATCTCCATTCCTTAAAATATCCCACTGGCTTAATCCATTTGGGCTACAAGGGCAAAAATATTATAGACTGGCCTGTCTATAGACACCAGAAGTTAATTCCTCGTGGTTCTGGAGGTTGTGGAGTTTAAGGTCAAGACACCAGCAGTTTCAGTGTGTGGTAAGACCTGCTTCCTGGCCCGTAGTGGCTGGCTGTCCTTGGTGTCCTTACACCATGGAAGGGTTGAGGGCTCTGTCTAGGGTCTGTTTTATAAAAGCATTGACCTCATTCATGAGAGCTCCCTCCCCTCATGAGTGAATCACCTCTCAAAGCCTCACTTCTAAATATCATCACCTTTGAGGCTTAGGATTCAGCGTCTGAATGCTGAGGGAACACAGATGTTCAGTCTGTGATCATTGAGAGGATCTTACAGATTTAGGGCAACATAAGCATGAAGCTCATAGAGGCTGCATGATGGGCCCAAACCCTAATGTTCGAGGAGCAGAGCTCAGATTTGCGTTCAGAGCAGTCTTTTACACAGCCTCCACTGTTCTTCGGTGCAGATGACTGGGACGCGCACTGAAGCATGGGGCCAGCCCCACTCCGGGGACAGATGACTCTCGGCCTGCTTTGAATGAGAGGAGGAGGAGGGCATAGCATCAGGTGGTTCTGAATCCCATTGTGGGGTTATTGTTCCTGCTTTATTGTTCTGTTAAAGCCTCAGAGGAAGTTTCAGTTTGATGGAATATGTCCTGGTACCTCTTTAATCTTGCCAATATCCCATTTTACAAAGCACCTCAGACTTAGAGCATTTGGTAACTTTTTAGCGAGAATATAATGATGCATTTCTTTTCGTAGTTCTTATTTTTTATGGTTACTTTCTAATTATGAAAAAAGAGACTTAAAATTTATACAATTTGATAGGAAGTTTCCAGTTTTAATTTACGTTAAACATAAGGTTTTTGTAAAAAATGTAGGGAAAATACTAGTGGAGAAGGATGATGAATATGTAATAGTACCTATGAGAGTGGCCTTTGGGACACTAAGGCACTGTATTGAATCCGACTTCACTAAATAAACAGTGACGATGGAAGTAGTTGCTGGTGGCAAAGGGAGAGATCATCCCTAGGAGGAGAGGAAGTGACTCATTAAATGAGAAGCACATCAAAATATGATTGTTTGGAAGCAATGAACAGTTGGGAAGCTAAGATATGCCTGTGAGATACTGAGACATGAAGCTCATAATATTATTGTTACACGTGTATCCTCGACCTTACAGTTTCATGACAGATGTGGCATGTTAAGTAACATCCTTGTATAGTTGTCTGTTGTAAACTCTTCTCCTTATTATTAAAGGTGCCATAACTTTTATTAAAATAAGGAAAATTATATTTTCTATCAAAGGTAAGAGGTGAAAATGAAGGGAATCAGAATATGCCACCATGAAATATGCCACTTTGGCATTAGGGTTGTTTGGGGCTGAAGGCAACTGTGGAGCAGCAATTGCAGAAAGAACTATCTGCTTCCCCCTAGTGACTTAATAGAAGACAAACTTCTCTTTGTGAGGGTCTCCCACCTGCCCTTTCCCATGACCAGGAGGAGGAAATACAGTGGTCATCAATGGGGACACAAAGTCAGCACGGAGATGGGTGTGTCTAAACAAACCTGACTAAATGCCGTTATCCTCTAGCAGATATGCTAATTTCCCCTCATATTTACCTCCCCACAATTTATCTCTCCACCCCTTCCTTTGTCTCATCACTTCTTCACAAATCCTTGTTAAAATGGTACCTGCTCTATCCTCCAAATCTAACTATCTTTGGGTCTTCACTTCTTTTCTGTGAAGACCTCCGTGCACATACATTTTTAAGTGTTAACATCAAATAAAATTTGTATGCCTTTTCTCCTATTAATCTGTCTCTTCTCAGTCTAATTCATAGGCCCTTGATATAGAACATAAGAGTGTAAAGGAAAAGATTTTTTCTTCTGGTACAAAGACCTTTAAGCAGATAAACACTATCACACATTTCTCAGATGGCAATGTGGAAAAGTATTGGGCTCTTTTTAGATTAAAATAAAAAGTGCTGCCCTAATGAGTATGCCTCTTTCCTTGAAGAAATGTGTTTTTAGAAAAACTTGTGACTTTTTCCAATCCTCTGCCTCCAGGATAAGTAAAATGATAGTAAGAGAAAAAAAGTTATGTAAAGCAAGTGATTCTCATTTCCAAATAAATGCATTAAATAATTTCTGGGGAAAACAAAAGGAATTTGGTGGCAGTTATATCCTCTTACATAGAAAGCAAAACCTAATGGGTAATTACACTCCAGAGAGCCAACTGCCCTCTGCTGCTTTATGTTCCTCTCATCTGTGACTGTACAGAAAAGAAGGAAGAACTTGAAAGATGCAGAAAAGGGAAGTAAGGACTTCTCACGATTCAATTCAGACCCTTAGGCAAAGTGAATAGAGAACTATAGCAAAGATCATAAATAATGATATCCTTACATACCCTTACTAATCCAGTCTTAGGAGCAAGGAAAAAACAGGAGTTAAGGCAGAGGCATAATCTTATATCAGGGTGTGGCAGCTTCTGCACTCCTTGCTCAATCATTAACCAGTTGTCATTTACCAAATAGCTCTTTAACATACAAACTTCAGCATCAAGTGAACAGCAAGCAGTTTATTTTAAAAGACACTAGAGACTTCTGCTCACCATGGTGACTTGGAAGGAGCAAGACTCACACCCTCCGCACAGAGCAATTAAGAGTTCACCTATTTTCCAGAAACAAACACTGAGAAAAAAGCAGGCAGAGTCTGTAGAGACACAGTGGCAATCGGGACAACACAAAAAAAGGTGAACAAGAACATCCAGGTTCTGAGCTACACAGCAGACCTCACTCAGGATTCTAGCCAGGGTGGAGGGGATGGAACAGCGGGGAAAACAGCCCTCTTAGGAGTCACGAAAGTAGCAGAGAGCCTGCCCAGTGGGACTGCAACACGCAGTGGAGGAGAGGGTCTAGGCAAGGGGCAAAAGGAGAAACAGTGGCCCAGTAGTTTGAATGTAAGGCCTGGAGAGAAAATTATGCTGGGCTTCACCATCACTGGAAGGCTGCTGGAGGAATAGTACCACCATATTACCCTAGAGCGGCAGGACCCACACCCGAGATTAGAGGAAGAAGACAGTCTTCCAGAGGGAGAAGGAGTAAATGCTACCCACTATTGACACCATGTGTTTGGAGGTGAAACTGCAGCCTGATTGCTGATTGTGGGTCACAGAAAGGTGGTCACTAGCTGGGAGCTGGGACACTGAGGAAAGGCTCTGCATCTCCCACACAAACTCCAACCCCAAAGACTGGACTTCCGGGCAGCAACAGAGGGCCCACATAAGATCTTCAACAAATCCAACCAGTGGTTACACCACAAAACTCAAGAAATCTCAGTGTCCAAACCAAGATCCAAGCTTACTCAGTGCAACTTGATACCCTACACAAGGCTATCACTGCAGTGAAGCCTGATCCACAGAAACATAAACAGAATGTTAAACAGCATGAAGACGGAGAAATATATATGAAATGATGGATTGAATAAAAAACCCAGGGGTAAATTTGAACACAAAAGATATATGCAAACTACCTGAGGATGAATTTAGGGCAACAAGGATAAACATTCCCAATAGAGGAAGAAAAAGAGAACAATGGAAAAAGAGAAGAAATGAAACAGCTCAAAACAGATGTCAAAAAAATAAAGAACACAATAATTCATTAAAGAGTCTCAAGAATAGGATGAATGAAGCATCCAGTAGAATCAGTGAACCAGAAGATAGGGCAGAGCAATGCACTCAAGCAAAGAGAGAAAAATGCAAAGAAATGAAGACAGTATTCGAGACTATAGAATAACAGCAAAATAAACAACATTCTCATTATAGTGATGCACAGAAGGAAAAGAGAGAGTAAAAGGGGCAGAAACTGTATTTGAAGAAATAATAACTGAAAATTTCCCCAACCTGAAAAATGAAGCAAGCCTTCAGACCCAGGAAGCTCAAAGAGTCCCTAATAAAAGAAACCCAAGCAAACCTACACCTAGACACATGATCATTAAAATGTCAAAAATACAAGATAAAGAAAGAATCTTAAAAGAAACCACAGAAAAGCGAGTCACATACGAAGGAGTCACCATAAGATTATCAGTGGATTTCTCAACTGAAACTCTATAACCCAGGAGGGAATGCCATGGTATATTCAAAAGTCTCAAAGAGACAGACAGATTTTCAGCCTAGGATATTATACCCTATGAAATTATCATTCAGAACTGAAGGAATGATAAAAACTTTTCCAATAAGCAAAGTTTAAAGAACTTATCACCACAAAACCAGTTCTATAAAAAATACTAAAAGATGCCATAAAGTGTAAAGAAACCCCACTTAAAAACATGTCTATTAGAGCTATTCATCTGTGTTCCTATGTCTAATAGGTCTGTAATTTTCTTTCTTGGTGCTGTCTCTGTCTGCTTTGGGTTTGAGTGATGTTGGGCTCATGGAGAGTGTTTGGGAGTATTCCCTGTTCTTTAATATTTTGGAAGAGTTTGAGAAGAATAGGTGTTGAGTCTCCTCTGAGATTTTGGTGAAACTTAATGGAAAAGCCATCTGGTCCTGAACTTTTATTTTAGGGAGACTTTTGATTACCTCTTCAGTTTCTTTGCTTGTGATTGTTCTGTGGGGCCTATTCAAGGATTTGGCATATATTATGTTATTTAAGATAAGCCTCTGATATAGAGTTTATTATCCCTATATCATAGATGAGAAAACCTAAGTTAAGAAATCTGCCTAAGGTTATATAGTATACAAGTATCAGAGCCAAGTTTCAAATTTATCTTTTATGCCTAAATCCTGTGTGCTTAATATTTTGCCCTATTTAGTTTTATTGTTATTGATATAGTTTTCTTTGGACAGAGAATGCTATCCACAATTTTTAATTTTCCTTTCATCATGCTGAGTTTTTCTTTTTAGTTATCTTATTCTTGATAATTCTTATTTTTCACTTTTCTATATTAAGGAATTATGAGTCAAGTTTAACTTTATAAATTTTATGTATTCTACTATACTCCTTTTAAAGTTTAATTGTTTTGGAAATATCCAATATATTGTACTCTCCTGAGTTTCTTTTGAAATAAGTATTTAATGTGCAAAAAATTATTTGAGAGAAATAAGCACTCAGTGTTTCTTTATGACAGAGATACTAATAAGATATATGAATGAAGATCTGATTAAGCTGATATAGGATGCTAGCATTTAATCTCAAAAATACTCATCTATTATACAAAACTCATTATAGAGAAGTCAGAAAATGAGGACTTAGATTTCCAAAGGAAAAAAAGGAAAAGTTATGTCCTGTAAGGAATTCACTGTTTGTTCAAGCTGTAGCACAATTTTACTTGTGTGAGTTCTTATAAAGAACTTGTTTTTCCTGGAAAAAAATTTAATTCCTACCTCAGCATGTCTACAATATAATTTTAAAAATTCAGAATACAATACATATAATTTTTATTTTTATTACTTTTTTTGGAGGAAAGGGGCAGGCAGGAATGATGGTGAATGGGCAGGCGGGAAGAGAGAGGAGGAGGAAGCACTTTACTTTGTTTTTGTTTGGTTGTTCACACTGGTTTCTTCCTCATGGGGCTGGGACTGGAACCCAGGGGTACGTGGCTGAGCACCTTCAGAGGCGATTGACCTAACCGTTACTCCACCAAGATGCACCCAGGATACTGTATTTAATCATCAAATATAAATAGTTTTTCACAACTGCTTCACTACTTTTCCTCTCTGCTTCATGACTTTGCTATAAAACAACCATCACTCACTAAGGACTATTTGAAGAAACAGATTTGGCAAAGGTCCAAGACCACCACCAAATTTTTGCAAAATCGCCTCTCTTTTTAAGTTATAGAAAGATGCATATAACACAAAATCGGCATTTTATTCATGTTTACCTGTACAGTTCATTGTTAAGCATCCAATCAGCAGAGCTTTTTCATACCATTTCATACCATTTCACTCCACATTTTCCCCTCCCTCCAGCTCCTGGCAGCTGTCATTCTACTTTCTGTTTCTATGGATGTGACTTTTCTAGCTATCTCATATAGTTCTATAGTATAGAAAGAAAAAGAAAAGAAAAAATAAAAGACAGACACTGGAATAATTCTTAAAGAAATGCTTGTGGTATGATTTGGCACTTTCGTTTTTTTTATTGATGTAATACTGGTTTATAAGATTATATAAATTTCAGGAGTAAAGTTTCCCACCTGACAAAAGTATATACCATGCCATACCCACCATCAAAAATCTGCTTATCACCCACAGTAATCCAATCACGCCCCTCTACCTGTTCCTCCCACATTGACAGCTACCATTTTGTAATTTGGTACCTTTTTTCCTGATAGCTTTCCACCTAGCAAGTAACCCAAGGTTCAAGGCAAACCATGTCACCTAAGGCAATCTGGTGATGGCTTTGTGATGTTACCACCAGCCCTAAATGCAGGGTTTTATTGAGTGATTGAGTTATTAGATTAAAGAGAATTTGCATTCTTATAGAAATTTTAAATTTTGTTCTCTGTCTTTGCTTTTCTCATTTTATTACCACAGTATCTTAGGACATTTGAAAAAAACACTCTCCTTGGTAAAACAGGAGACTTTTGCTACTTATTCCTGGTTGAGGTCCGGTCTTCAGCAAGAGGCTTGTCTAACATCCACTGTTGAATGCTCGTTTCCCAGGGTGTCTCCCAAGTGGCCTGTTGATGAGACAAAACTCTTTGTTTTTATTAGTATGGACAACATTACAAAGTCGTGGTAGCATCACAGAGTGGAGTGGGCAAAGCAGGGAGAGTGACAGACTTTTGAAGCTGGCGTAGGGTGGATCTACAGCGCAGGAGCCTGGTTAGGCCTGGGCAAGGGCTGAGACACAGTAGTTTGGCAGGCAAGCAGGTGAGGACTTCGAGGTGAGGAGATCAAAGGCGTGTGGGGTATAAACTGTTGTTTGATGCTTTCTACTGGAGGACTGCTTGGTCTTCCAGGAAGTTTCTGAAATGCACTATTAAATTATTTCTAGCTTCTGTCATTCCACAGAAAGAATTTCCTGAATGAACAGTTACATTGATGAAGGTAGTGAAATGGTAAAGGCAGGCTTCTGAGGATAGCAAGATGAGCGGCTTTAGACGATCTCGGTTCTTCCCACAGAAGCACTCATTTCCCTGCTTTTCTACCCCGAGTCGGCCAAGGAGTCACTCCAGTGAATGCTTCTTGTTCTCAGAGTAGCAAAACAAAATGTTTCCAGGTTTCAGACTTAATTGTTGAGTATTCTATTCCTCAGCAATTCTTCACTCTCTTCACTCTTTCCTCTCCCTGTGGGCCTCTAAAGTCTGGAGAAATTGGAACTCCCGTACATTACTGATGGGGATGTAAAATGGTTCAGCCACTTTGGAAAACAGTTTTGCAGTTAAGCAGAGAGTTATCATATGCTCCAGCATTTCACTCCTAGGCATATACCCTAGAGAATTAAAAACATATGCCCACATAGACTCTCACACATGCATGTCCAGAGCATCTTTATTCACACTAGGCAAAAAGTGGAAACAACCCACATTCCCACCACCTGAAAAATAGATTGATAAAATGTGATGTGTCCATGCAATGGAACGAAGAATTGATAAAGGCTGTAATATGGATGAAACTGGAAAACATTATACTAAGTAAAAGAAGTTAGAGACTCCTGATACGATTGTATTTATATTAAATGGTCCAATTAGACAGATGGAAAGTAACTAATTAATGATTGTCTAGAGTGAGAGGTGGGGAATGACTACTCATGGTTATGGGAATTCTTATTTTAGAATCATGAAAATGGTTTAAAATTGATTTTTTCCCCTTTCTCTTCTTTTTCTCTGTTAATGGTAGCACAACTCTGAGAGCACACTACAATATTGGCCTGTATACTTCGAGTGAATTATAATATATAAATTGTCTCAATAATGTTGTTTTGTAAGAATACAGTACTGAGTGCCTAGAGGGGAACTTCAGAAAGGAGGCCTGGGTTGGTGAAGGAGCAGGTGGGAACGGGGAGGGAGGAGAGCCTGAGAGAGGGAGCGGGACAGTGGGGAGCTGGTGGACAGGCACCACCAGCCTCACCAAGACACACACAAGGTTTGTTCACTTTTTAACATCCCCTTCCTCTGTGACAGCTAGTTGTAGTCATCATCATTAAAACATTATTCTCTGAATTCCTTTTTTAGTGTTCAGACAGTTGAAAGTTGGAAAGAGTGAGTCCATTTCTATTTTAAAGATGATTTCCATGTAAAGAGGACGTTCAGATTCAGTCCAATATTTTAGTATAAACTAAAATTTGCCTTCATCAAACAGAAGGCACATACCCCACAGCTGGGTCTTTGTGATACTGTTTAAACTTTAATCATGAAAATCTCTGAGTGGTCACGTAAAATGACAGAACTGAAGCAATTCTAGCTGTTTCTTCATCTTTAGATCACTGTGCATGCACCATTTATTTAGAAGCCCCCGACTGAGTGCCAGCCTGTGCCGCACCCCGGGACTGGGGACAGCAGCTAGGCTGGACGAGACTGCACGTAATCCCCGAGTTCTGCCTCCTCCGGAGAACACGTCACCAGCTCTGTGTGCGGGGCCCACTGAGTAACTGGGACTTCTCAGAATTCGCTTCCATGTAGAACACAATGTTTGCTAAGGAGAAATTATTAAAATGTGCTAATTTGAAGCTTACACGTATATTATTAAAACTCAACAGTAACTGCTGCAGCTCTTTCCAAGTTAGACCAACAAAAGACTCTTAGGGAGGAGTATTTTATCACTGGCAATGTTTAGAATTGTTGGCACATGGTGATAATAAAAAGCAGACTGACTTTTAGTAGTTTTATTATAGTTTTTTAAATCTCCACACATAATGCACCCCCGTCAATGCCTCAACCCAGAGTGGACTGCCCGCACCACCCCGCACAAGGGACACCACTGATATTAAGCTGCACACATCCATGGAGATGTGACTGAGGCCAGTGGTGGTGACTGCTTACAACTGTGTTTACTGTGACAAAAAACAGTAACCAGCAACTAAAAAATTCTATCATCAAATCTAAATTTATTGTAAGTCCATTATTTGATCCTAGCACTGGAACTAAAAAGTCCAATTTTTAATCCAATCTCTGTGCTCATGGAGGCTCTAAAGCCCATTTTAAGTTATAATAAATTAAAATGGATTTATCAAAGTAGATTAGTTTTGTTTATTAAGAAGAAAAGACTGACTTTTACAAAATACTTGCAGCCTGATGTCAAGGTATTGGGGCACCCCACACATTTTTTTTTAATGTTGAAAATCTTTTTTTAATATAAAAGATAGAGATAGGGCATGAAAAAGAAGAAAAATAGCTAGTAAATAATTATAATTACATGTAAGAGCTTATGTAACTAATTTTTAATGGCATATTGTCTAACTTTACCTATTTTTCAACAAAGGGTAACATGAAAGATAGGGAAATATATGTGTACAAATACACACCTGAAGACCAATTGACCCTATAACCTGAATCATTAAGAATTCTAAATATTTCTTATAGAATTTATTTATATATTAGAGATCTAAAGTTTGCTTAGAAAACTGAAATATCCCTCAGCCTTTCCATCCATTCTCCTGCCTGCCTGCATTTCTGCTCTTTACTTCCCATTTTTTAATTCTCCACTCATCTAGTTCCAGTTATGTTCCAGACATGGTGGTAAGTAGGGGATTAAAAGATGAACACGATATCCTTCCTGCCCCTCAAAAATCACTCAGTAAAGACAGACACATAAGCACCCATGAACACTTAGTGTGCTCATTGCTGTCGTGTGAGCATGCAGAGAGCCGCCAGGCCTTAGGGAGGTCAGGGGGTGACGTCAAACCGAGTCTGAAGGGTGGGGAAATGCTCCAGTTAGTGACGTACGTGTGTGTGGTGGGAGGTGGAGGTGGAGCAAAGGAAAGACATTCCACTGTCAGAACCCAAGACTCCATTTACTTTTTTCCTGTATGTTCCACAATTTTAAAGTGAAGAGATTTTTTATTTTAATTTAATCAAAGGAGCAATGCATCATAGCATTATATAGGTTTAAGTATGTATCATAGTAAATCCACATCTGTAAATATTAAAATTCATCAGCATTTCACTTCTTCCCTTCACCATATACTTGAGTCCCTCTACCCAATTTGCCTGTCCTCTGATCCCGTCTCTTCATGTCACCACGAATTTGCTTTTATTGACTGCAAGTCTATTTTTGTTGATATAGTTTATTTGTTTGCTTGTTTCTCTATAGACCACATATAAATGATATCATAAAATATCTGTTTTTCTCCTTTTGGCTTATCTCACTAAGCATAATTCCCTCTAGCTTCTCGTGTTGCTACAATACCAGGATTCCATCTTTTTCATAGCTGAGTGGTATTCCACTACTTCAGATACTACATCTTCCTTATCCACTCAATTGTCGATGGGCATTCAGGTTGTTTCCAGCTCTTGTCTATTGTATATAATGCCGCAGTCAACTTGAGGGTGTATATATCTCTGTAAATTAGTGTTGTATTTTTTATCCAGCAGAGGAATAATTGTATCGTGACATTTCCATCCTTGATTTTTTGAGGAATCCTCATATTGCTTTCATAATGATTGCACCATTGTATATGTACAGAGCTCCCTTTGCTCCACATCCTCACCAACACTTGTTCTAGTCTTTTGAATAATAGCCATTCTCACAAAGGTGAGGGGTACCTCATTGTTGTTTTGATTTGCATTTTCCTCATAACAAGAGAGCTCGAATGTGTTTTCATGTGCATTTGTATGTCTTCTTGTATGTCTTTTTTGGAGAAGATATCATGCCCATTTTAATTGAATGATTTGATTTTCTGTTGAGTTTTATGAGACCTTTATATATTTTCAGTATTAACTCCTCATTGTATAAATGATGTGTAAATATCTTCTTCCATTCAATATGATATCTTTTGGGGTTTTTTTGTTCACTGTGCAGAAGTTTTTTAGTTTGATGTTATCCCATTTGTTTATTTTGGATTATGTTTTCCTTGACTTTGGAGTTGAATTTCCAAAGGCCTTTTTTAGATCAATGTCAAGGAGTGTTTTACCTGTATTTTCTTCTATGTATTTAATACATTTTGAATTAATTTTTGTGTATGGTGATAGGTAGTGATCTAGTTTCAAAATTTGTATGTGGCTGTCCAGTTTTCCCAACACCATTTACTGAAATGATTATCCTTGCCCCATTGTATGTCCTTAGTCCTTTTGTTTTTGTAAATTAATTGTCCATATGTGTTTGGGTTTATTTCCGGACTCTCATTTCTGTCCCATTAAAATGCATGTCTGTTTTTAGCCCAACATCATGCGTACTTGATTACTATTGTTTTGTGGTAGTCTGAAGTCAGGGAGCATGACTCTTTCCTTTTCTTTTCCCTCAACATTGTCTTTGCTACTCTTTTTTATTTCTTTTGTAATTCCAAATAAGCTTCATGATTTTTTGTTCTGTTTATGTGAAGAATGTCTTTGAGATTTTGATGGGGATTGCATTAAGTCTATATATTGCTTTAGATAATATGTACATCTTAACAATTTTGACTCTTCCAGTCCATGAACATGGAATATCTTTCTATTTCCTTGTGTCATCTTCTATTTCTTAACAATGTCTTGTAGTTTTCAGAATGTAGGTCTTTAATTCCTCTGGTTAAATTTATTTCGATGTTATTCAGTCTTTTTGATTTAGATGTAGGTGGCATTACTTTCCTGAATTCTCTTTTTCCTAGTTTGTTGCTTGCATTTAGAAATGCAACAGATTCTTAAGTATTAATTCTGTAGCCTGTCACTTAACTGTATTCATTTATTTCTAGCAACTTTTAACTGAAGTCTTTGGCGTTCTCTCTATATATTATCATCTACAAATAATGAGAGTTTCACTTCTTTCTTCCCAGTGTGGATATTTTTCCCATTTTGGATATTCTTTTCTTATCTAATTGAACTGGTCAGAACTTCTAACACTATCTTAAATAGTAGTGGAGAGAGTGGACATCTTTGCTTTATTCCTGACCTTAGATGTAAAACTTTCAGTTTTTCCCCATTGAGTATAATGTTAACCTTGGGTTTGTCATATGACACTTTATTACATTGAGATATGTTGTGTCTAAACTGATTTTTAGAGACTTTTTATATAAAAAAGTGTTGAATCTTATTGATTGCCTTTGCTGCATCTATTGAGGTAAAATGGTTTTTGTCCTTTCGTCCTTTCGTTGTTGTAGTGGATCACATTTATTGACCTATGTATATCGAACCACCCTTGCATCTCTGAGATAAATCCCATTTGATATGGTATATGATTCTTTTAATGAGTTGTTGAATTTTGTTTGCTAGTATTTTGTTGACGATTTTGCATCAATATTCATCAAAGATAAGTGGTCTGGAGAATTTTCTTTTTTGGTGATATTTTTGTCTGGTTTTGTAATCAGTGTAATGTTGGCATCATAAAAAAGTGTTTGGAGGTTTGCCTTCTTCAATTTTGTGGAATTGTTTGAGAAGGATTGGTATTAAATCTTCTTTGTTTGTTAGAATTCACTAATAAAACCATCTGGTTCAGGGCTTTCATTTTTTGGGAAATTTTTTTATTACTGTTTCAATTTCCTTGCTGTGATCAATCAGTTCAGGTTTTCTGTTTCTTCTTGATCTAGTCTTAGAATGTTATATGTTTCCAAGAATTTGTCCTTCTCTTCTAGGTTATCAATTTGTTGCCATAAAGTGGTCATAGTATCTCTTATGATCCTCTGTATTTCTGTAGTATCAGTTGTAAGTTCTCTTTTATTTCTGATTTATTTATGTTTTCTGTCTCCTTTATGAGTCTGGCTAGTGGATTGTCTATTTTGTTTATCCTTACAAAGAACCAACTCTTGGTTTCTTGTTTATTTCTACTCTTAAGTTTTATTATTTTCTTCCTTCTACTAACTTTTGATTTCATTTTTCCTTCTTTGTGTAGTTCCCTTAGGTGAAGGCTTTTCTATTTGTGATACTTCTTGTTTCCTAAGTTAGGCCTGTATTGCTATAAATTTTCCTCTTAGTACCACTTTTCTGCATCCCATAGGTTTTGATAAATCATGTCTTCATTTTCATTTGACTCTTGTGATTTTCTGTCTGGATGATCTGTTCTTTACTTGAGTGGAGTGTTAAAGTCCCACAACTCCTGTGTCCTGTCTGTTAATATTTGCTTGGTATAGTTGGGCGCTCTGTGCTGGATACTATACTTATTGCTATTATTATGCTTACTATATGCTTATTTTTCTTATTATTAAGCATAATACTCATTAAGTCTTACTTTTGTATTGATCTCTTGATCATTAGAGAATGACTATTTTATCTTTGCTATCATTTTTTTTGGCAAGAAATCTGTTTTATCTCATATGCGTTTTTAGATTCACCATTGGCTTAATGTACCATTTTCCATCCCTTCATTTATGTCTATGTTTGTCTCTTTATCTTAAGTTAATCTCTTGCAAATAACATATAGTTGGGTTTTGTTTTTTAATCCATCGAGCCACTTTGTGCCTGCTGGTAGCCGCTGCTGCTGCTGCCCCCACCACCATTACCAAACATCCCTCCAGACCCACTTTAGACACTCAGGTCCCCTCAATGTAGTCACTGTTGCTCCCCAACTGCTGGGGTGCTGGGGCCCCTGCTGTCATGGCTTCTGCAGGAGAAATTTGACTGTGTCCCTTAGATTGAAGCAGGGGGTGGGTGACCTTAGCCACATCTTCTCTCCCTTCCCAGACTTCAAAACTAATGTTTTACTGAGCACCTCATTTAATCCATTAACAGTTCCAGGATTATTGGCATCTTATAAGTTCATTAGATGATTATTAGAACAAGTTACCAAGTGCACTTAAATAGGATCAAAACAAACTTGAATTTCTGTCTGAATGTTTTCCTTCTGCTTAGCTCTGTCCACAAGAGTGAGATTTGAACAGTCATTTATATTCTTTTTCCTATCTCCGTTTTCAGAGTTAAGGGGTTCTTTTCATTGTAACAGTCCATAACTCAGTGTATAAAAACCTCCTTACCCTGAGCAATTCCCTTGAGAGCAAGGTGTGTGAGGCCAACAGCCTCCCCTGGTGGGTCCTTTCCTCAGGAAAGGGTGCTGAGGAAAGGGAGCTATCCACCATCACTGGAAAAGTACCACCAGCAGTCCCCAACCATGGCAGCATCAGACGGTGGATAACATGAACGCTGCTTCATTCAGAAACTTGCTCTCACATGGACTTAGATCCAGGAAAATTCACTCAACCAGGAATCTGTGAGTTTGCTTGCCCCGTACGTTTTCCAAACTACATCCACAAGGTCTTCCGTCCCACTGACACTCTTCCCATAGAGTCGAGGGCTCTGTGTTCTCTCTCCTGGAGCCTGGGCACACTCCCGGGACTGCCTCCATTAACGGAGTACCGAAGAAAATACACTATGTGACTTCCAAGACTAGGTCATTAAAATGGTAGGCTCTTTGCCTTTTCTCTCAGGACGCTTACTCTCTCCTCTCAGCCTCCATGCTGTGAGGAAACGCAAACTAGCCTGTGCAGGAAGACCCCATGGAAAGGCCCCATGAAAGTATTCCAGCCAATAGCCCATCTGAGACTCCAGCCCATGGCCAACAGTAGCCACCAGACCCATGAGTGGCCCGTGCCTCCAGACGACTCTAGTCCCCAGACTTGGAGTTCCCATAATTATTTTATTAACACTTGATGTTCTAAATTCTCCTGATACCACCAGCCTATAAATCCATACGACCTAGTATGTTTAAGTAGCCTAGCCTCTGGATCTAGCACGAAAATATTATGCTTATAGGTTTGTGTTGAGTTAATTTAAGTAAGGCACACTATGATGGGAAATGTCACTTAAATCCTTTACTTCAAACCTTCCTTGTGCACATCTGATTGAAAAAATGAAAATCTAGCCCAGCTATTCTGCCCCCTCCTGAGATTATAATGCTTTCATCATGGCTGGGAGTCTGGGAGTTGCAAATGGAATCTAATGTGAATGATTTAAGGTAACCTGCCTGTCAGACTTTCAGCCCAATACTTAAATTAGATACTTCTCTATCTCCCTCTTCCTAGCTCTACTCAGCAGGACATGCTGTCCCATTATCCACCTGGTTTCAGCATAACCATGCAGTCCCCTGTTATTTGGATTTCCTCTTTATCAGCCTAGGAGATTGACCCAATACACAGAAATTCTAAGAGCTACAAGAGAGAGTGAAAATGGCATTTCCACAATCCTAGGAATACTTGCTACTCTAGATTGATCTGTCTTTGACAGTTCCAGTGCTTTGTACAGAGAAAGTGGACTCTCATGTTGCTTTGGAGCAACCACTCTGGTATAAAAGTTAATCAATGTATTTAAAATTAAATACACACTTACCATACAACCCAGTAATCATACTCTGAGGCATTTATCCCAGAGAAGTTAGTTTATATTCACATGAAAACGTGTTTTAATAGCAGCTCTATCACTAATAGTTAACAGCCTTTTAACAACCAAAATATCTGTCAGTATGCTTGAGGTGGTCACATCCAGTCCATGAAACTACACAGCAACAAAAAGAAATGAACTATTGACACACATAACACTTTGGATGGATATCAAGGGAAGTAAGCTGAGTGGGAAAAGCCATGTCTATAGCATTCTTCTCAAAATAATAAAGATATAGAAGTAGAGAACAGACTCATGATTCTAGAATTAGAGATGGTGGCGGGGTGAGTGTGAGTCGACTGGGGTAGCACGAGGGAGACTTTGGTGGTGGGACAGCTCTGTCTCCTGGCCGTGGTGTAGTGTGCAAAGTACACACCCTGGTGATACTCTAATTGGTCCCAGTTGCCACTCTAAAAATGATGTTAAGTCTATTTTAGACCAGTAAGGCAATACAGATCATTTGATATTTACTCTCCTTCGCTCTACGGTGTTTTACAAAGGAGCATTTTCAGTGCATTACAAATTCTGTCATTCCGAATTATCCTTGGTGAGATTATGCCAGTTGAAGAGCAAGCTCATGAATTTGGGTTTTGTATGCATACATTTTAAAAAGCAGGTGTGTGGTCTGGAAATTATGAGATTTAGACAGAAACAAACAGTGAAAGGCTGGACGCAGTTGGTTAAGTCAGGTGTCATTATGCTCCATGTGACATAGGTTCCCGTCCAAAGGCTGGGCCATCTCCCTTGGCAAACTTGATGCATTTCCAGTTCCCATAAGACTGAAAGCTTGGAGAGGAAAGCTCTCCCACAACCAGAGTCTTGCAACAAAACAGCAAGAGAAAAGTTCTCATAAGGTCTTGAAAATTGACATGAAGCATAGTTTGTCCAAAGGACTCTAGTCAAAAGAAACTGATGGGAATTATGACACAGTGCACCCAACATGCACTACACTAGCATCATGAATATTTTAGGCTGGAGTTTAAGACACAGAAGAAGCATGAAGGTTACTGACACCTCCACACACTTCTGTTCTTCTTTGCTACAGCAGGGACTCAGAGACTCAAGTGTGGCCTGCTGACTGCACTTACCTCTTACTCTGTGAGCTACCATATTTTTCCACTGACTCATTCTTCAACAAACCTAGTATGAAAATACTCAGGCTTAGCTGTTTCTTCATGTCTTTATTTCTTTCTGAAGAAGCCCGTGTCACTGAACACAACCTCCTGAATAGTCATGCCCTTGAGGCAGCTTGAGGACTAGACTCTGGGTCTTGGTCTTCTCTGCTTTGAATTTCCATCTTAAAGACACCCAGGAAATGGGAAGCGTGATTAAAGCAAATGGTGTTTTTACTAAAAAGGGAGATTTGTATCAAGGATAAAAGTTTTTCCAATCTGATCAAATAATCAAAGGATTTCCTAAAATGCCTGTCAGAATCCTGGGACACAAACTAACTCAGAAGTTGGGTAGCTCAAAGAAATGAAATGAAAAAGAAATCAGAGCCAGGCCCAGTACAGGAATCAGGAACTTTAGTGTCAGTCAGAGAGACCCCAGCAGGAGCCTGAGGGGCTCTGAGGGGGCACTGTTTTTGGATTGAAGTCAGGGTCTTGCTGGCGAAGAGGTCTGGCTGGATTTCAGTGGGACTGTAGGGACTGCTGATGCGGACTCCAAAATACCACCGAAGTGAGCTGCTGAGGAAAACTGAGTTTCCTGATTATTGTGGTCAGAGAAAATGCCTTTGCATGGCCTAACTAGCATCTCAGAAGGACAAGGGCAAGGTGGTTTTTTCAGGTCCAGTGTAAAGTTTCTCAGTATGCGGGTTTGATTGGCTGAAGTATGGTGACCTGATAGTTTCGGGTTGGCAGACACAGCAAAGGTTTTGAAGGAAGGGTCTCAGAGTTTTAGAGAGTAAACAACCATTTGATGCTATCTGTTGGGAACGTGTCAGTCAGATGTTCCTTTAAATGGTTTTTGAAAAGTTCCTGAAATGAGCAATTTATTTTAAGTTGTATCTTCCTACACACAGGTTTCCTGGAATAGTCATGTTGTTGAAGGCAGTGAAATAAAGACAGTAGCTGGTCTCGCCTCTCACTGGCTGTCAGTCTCACTGTGTGGGTGCTAACAAAAGAATTTTAGTTTAAATCTGAGTAAACAGATGAACGAGGGAAGGGAGAGTCTAATTGCATTATGTTGGGAAAAGGCAGAAAGGAATACAAGGCTTTAAAGAGCTAAATACACATCTCTCAGAAATACAGGGATGATTTCTAAAATTGATAATTAAGTAACAGTAGCATTTTTGGTGAGAGACGTAGCACTCTTCATCACAAGCCATTAGGTATTTTTTAGTCTCATGAGTATATATTACGTAGTAATTTTAAATAATGAATAAAGGAGGAAGTGCCAACTCGCAGTGCAAAGTTTAGGAGAAAGGCCTAGAGGAAAAGGCCTGCCTGGGAGCAGGGCCATTAGACTCTTCCCCAGGTTTTCCTAGGTGGTGAGAGCAGAGGGTGCAGAGCCTGGGGGAGGGGAGAATGCAGAGCACTGGGAGTGCTTGAGAAGTTTGAGCAGCAGGGAAACAAAGAAATCGGATAGTCCTGAGGAGGACTTTCAGTGGGAGGAAGGGAAGGGTCACAGTGATGGATGCAGCCACCAGGCCCCTGCTGAGAACCCTCTCCCTCCAGCCCTCCCTCTCTGCTTCCCCTTTTCCTCCTTCACTGGCCATAAGGTGGGCCTGGCGCGGTTTTTATTACAATTTTTGGTGTATTTATTGACTATAGTTTTATGTTTCCTGTTCATAATTGAAAAAGCAGATGAGTTAAACATTTTCTGTTACACACACACACACACACACACACACACACACACACACACAGAAAAATTTAACCAAATTGAATTGCTTGATTTCTCTGTGGTGTTCTGTGGGGCTGGTGTTCAAAGGCTCCCTGCCCCTCCCTCAGCCCACACGTCCCTTTGGTAAATGCAGTTCCTCTTCTCAGATGCCAGAATTTTTATTGTTTCCCTCGCGACTTGTGTTCTTCTAGGGCACCTCTGATTATTTTAACCTACTCTAGGTTTCACTTGTAATATTCCAAGTTCTTCACTTCTTAGTTTAGTATATAATATTCAAGCTGCTTCCAAAATTTCTTTTTTTTTTTTTTTTTTTTTTTAGAGGAAAGGTGCAGGCTGGAGTGAAAACAAGTAAGAAAACAGGCAGGAAGAGAGAGGAGGAAGAAACATTTGTTGATTTAGTTGTTCATACGGGTTGTTTTCCCAGGTCCTGGGTCTCAAACCTCGGTCCTTGGGATGTAAGTGGCTATGGCGGCCAGAGGCCGCAGAGATAACAGGAAGCCTCAAGTGCCCGCCAGTGAACTCATCTCTGACCTCTGCGTGTATTTTTCCGGTAAAGAAGGAAGTAGGCATTTCCTTCCACTTAGAAACTCAGGAGTCAATTTCAAGCTTTATTAATAATGAGAATGAATACCTGGGTCTTGTAAGTTTCAGAGGATAAAAGCACTGACTGGGCGTTCACACAAGATGAGCAAAATTCTAACATAGTTATTGAAATTAAATTATTTAAAATAACCTGTTGTCTTTGTCAGATGAATTTAGTTCAAATATGCATTGAAAAATGGCAAGAAATGACAGCATCCTTCTTCCATTAGACTCCAGTAGTTGTAGAGGACCTCAGGCAAGAAAGTCAGGAACTCACCTCGCAACGTCGTGGTAACATTGGCCTGGGCCAGTTCCAGGCTCTTCCTCGTCGCCTGACATTCAACAAAGGACTTGATCTCTGGGCTTTGTTTCTTTAGCGGTGGAGCAGGACAAGCACGGACAGCGTGGCGCTATATAAGGGCTGATGGAAGAATGAGTATGAGACACCTGGCATAGGGCGTGGCACAGAATAAGCCCTTAATAAAGATGAGCTGAGTTAATAAGCTAAATAGTTATTACTCAGTGGTGAGTCGATGTCACTGCAATGCTGCCGCGAGGTCACAACAGCTTCAGGCAAATGACTCTGTTTGGGCCTCTGTTAGAGTAGCGAGTCTGTCTTACCTGGTGCAGCTTTTGCTGCTTTTGCTGCTGTGGCTGCTCCAGCAGGCTCTCTGCTGCCTCAGACCCACCGCAGGTCACCCGCTGCAGGTCACCCGCCGTGGGCTGACTTGTATTCTACCCTTTGAATGAAAGAGAGCAGATGTTCCTCTAAGGTTATTACATAAGCAAATTCAGTTATGCTTTGGTTTTAAACATCAGAGTCTATTGAAAAGGAACATAAATTCTTCTCATGTTCATAATTAGTGACTTAAACCCATACTTCTGCTTTCTACATACTCTCCTTTTCAAGGCTCTTTTCATTGTAGGTCCTCCCCTACAGTGATGGACTACAAAATGAGCCTGCCAAGTATCTTTCTCCTCTGCTATCCCAGAGAAGAGGAAAAGCAAAATTTCCCTTTTTTCACTTTTGTTTTGAGAGCCCCTCCATTCATCTCTGTGGAGACTCCTGAGGTTGAGGTAATTCCGAAGATTCTGGAAATTGGATCCCAGTCTCTATATAACCATCTTGGGCAATGGAGTCCCACCTCCCTTTGACGATCACATCCCTCTCAGTGCTTGCAGTTCCCAGTCTCCCACTTTCCAGAGGACATTTGGGCTTGGCCTGAGGCTGAAGAAGACCTTACTTATCACTCTGCTGCACAAAGGGATCTTCCCTACGTAGACTTCAGACCCTGAACACTCTCCAAGGAGTGTGTCTTCACATTGGTTCATTGGATGGGCCCATGTCAGCATGGCCCCCGCTCCTCAGGGGTGTCCGAGCACTCGGACTTCTTGTCCATCTTCCTTCTGGGGCTTCCCGGTCCAAGCTTCTGCTCGTTTCTCATTTCTTATGTTCTCTCTTTCAGTCTGTTCTCTTTGCTTTACTAGTTCGTGGGAATTCTACTGGCGAATCCTGGAGCTCAGACAGGCCTTCCTTGTCAAGTACAAGAACTCTCAAGAGCAGTCTTCATTTCTGTCACAGTGCTTTTTCATCTCTAGTGTTTCTTCTTGGTTTCTCTTAAGGTCCATCTCTACTTACATGGCCTGTCACCGTTACCTCATTACACTGCAGGCTGTCAGCGCCCCTGTCCTGTCTGCTTCCGGTTCTTGCTCTCTGCCCCTGCCTGCTGCTGTCCTTTGGAATGTTTCCTGCTAACAGGACGTGCTATACTGGGTAAAGGAGCTGCTGCAAACAGGAATTTCGTGATGGTGGTGAGATGTGTGTCAGTCTCTCCATGCACCTGGGCCTCTGGGCCATGAACTTCACCAGTATTCCTCAGGTCTGATGTGTCTCCTCCCCTTGCTCGAGAGACAGGATGGGACAGGAGGGCTGGGCGGGGCGTCTCCCTTGTGCACATCTGAGGCGCTGGTTCACTGGTTCCTTGGCCATCAGGCCTGGTTAGAACAGTGGCGTGCTCTGGTGTGTTTCACGATGATCCTTCCCTCCCCTGTCGAATGCCCAAGAGAACTTTTTTCCTGTATTTATGGGAATCGAGTGGGAACCTGGTTGAACTCCTAGAAGTAAATCTTGTGGGGGGCCCTTTATGACTAGGTCCCCCTGGAGGATCGCCTCTCTGAGCCAATTACGGTTCCCACATTGTTTTCACGCCCTACTCAGGGCCCCCAGTCAGGTCGTTGGGATGGCCTGTGTTCTGCCTGACTCTCCACACTTGGGGCAAGTGTTTGCCTTGTGTCCTCCCTTCTCTTTCAGATCTAAGAAGAGGCTGTTTCTGTCTGTTCAGCTATTTACTTATTATGACCCAGTGATGACTTCCAAGCTCCTTCCATGAAAACCAGAAGTCTCATGTTTTCTTTTTAATGAAATTCTAATTGTAAAAGTCATACATGAATCAATTATCCTCAAAAACATTACCCTAGTTCAACTAAGGGGCATCCTCTCTTGTTCCGTCATCATAGCCCTCTACCTACTTCCCGGGAGTCTCCACTTTGATCATGTCAAGGCTCGTTCTTCCAGATCATGTTCCTGTGCGTCTGTTGGAGGCCTTTGGCGTATGCAGGGCTCCCTGGCTTTCCCAAGTGCTGCGCAAGCCACAGCGTGGCGGCACATGCTTTCTTTACCCCGCTTTCACACACACCGAAGCCACCTCGTCTTCAGGGAAGGTAGGAGTGCCGGACGGAAGATGCCCGTCACCAAGGACCACATGCTGTGCGATTCCACTTAACAGCAAATGTCCCGAATGGGCACATCCAGAGACAGCTGGTAGATTAGCACTTTCCTAGACCGGGGCAGTCCTAGA
This sequence comes from Solenodon paradoxus, assembly GCA_004363575.1. Classification (NCBI taxonomy): domain Eukaryota; kingdom Metazoa; phylum Chordata; class Mammalia; order Eulipotyphla; family Solenodontidae; genus Solenodon; species Solenodon paradoxus. The sequence goes on from RJWH01003511.1 coordinate 31,354, forward strand.
CTGGGGGTGGCGCGGTGTTGGGGCTGGGGAGTGACAGCTGGGGCTACAGCACTCCTTTTTAGAGTGAAAATTGATTGTGGTGAAGAATGCACAGCTCTGAATATACTAAAAACGATTGAATTGCACACATTAATCAAGTTGTATGGTCTGTAAATTATATCTCATTAAAATTATTTGAAAGAAAAATACGCGAGGAATCTCATAGGAATGCTGCGTGGTGGTTAATTGGAAGCCACACCAAGGACTGTGTAATCGGGCTGCTGGTTCTGGCCTCAGCCGCTCGCCCATACAGCCAGCGTGTTCTGTGACAGCCGAGCTTCCTTGGCAGTTAATGTTTTGGGGTTTTTTTTTTCAGTTTGAGCCATGACTTATGTGACCTACGCCCTTGGAGGGACAAAGTCAGGAGAGTGGTGGTCGGGTGCTGAGTGGCTTCCATCATCTGCCCTAAGAGTAGGAGTCCAGCGGGACACGTGTTCTCATTCTGTTTCACTGTGTTTCTAGAACAGACGGCAGCAAACTCAGTGTCCTCCTTGGACGTGGGGGCTTGAACAGTAAATAAAACATCCAAGCATGGGCTTTCCCGAGAACTTGCAGTTGTTGTGTCATGGTGAAAACAGCCCCTTTTGTAGTAGAAAGACGTTCTGTGTGCCAGCTTTCAGCATCAGGTTCACCGAGGAGACTAGAACAGTCTCCTCCTCCTCTATCCAATGGTATTTCTGAATGCTTTTCTACAGCAGAAGGAAGTGTCAGGTTTTGTGTTGCTGACTCTCGGGCCCTAGTAGTAAATGCTGCTGCTGTCTTTAAAAATAATAGCAAGGACAAGAGTCTCCTTTGTGAAAGCCACTAGCACTAATAAATCTTGGCAAGAAATTGAGAGAAACGTAGTGTCTCCTTTCACAATTGAGGAAAAGAAGGTTTGGTAACTTGTTGAAGATGAGGCAGACCTGCCGTGCAGAAGCCAAGGCTCTTGCTGTTACATCATGCTGTCTTCGGTTAGCCTTGACCATTACGCTAAGGGCCTGAGAGTGGTTTGAGGTCAGAGGCTTTACTCTGTAATCCCCACCCGGCTCACTGCCCCAGCAGTGCCCACGCGGTCTTCCCGTCCCTGCCTCACACCACCTGCAGGCTTGCCTGGGTAGCCGTGTGCCTCCTGAGGCTCTGCGCGCCCTGGGGGCTCACAGAGGAGGCCATGTGGAGCCTCTGACTAACCCCAAGAAGGGGATTTTCTTTTTAAAAAGAGGATGTTCAGAAGAGTCTAAAGGGAAATATTAGGAAATTAAAATCTGTGAATCAGCATGAAGACCACTTATGGACTGCATTAGTCATGGAAGGTGAGTTCACTCTCAGGGAAGCAGGAAAGCAGAGACAGAGTGGGTCAGCTGTCATTTTGTGAATTCAGGTACAAAAGTTGACAAAGGACTTTCAAAGGAAGAGCCCAACCTCATTCCCCTAATGGATGTGAGATGTGAGGATTGGTTAGGAAGGACAGAAAATCAGAGCATGGTACACGCCAAGAGATGCAGGTGAGAGTCAGCCACCTGTTCATAGAGACAGCTAGGACTGACATCTCAAGCACACAGATGCTCTCTCCAAACAAAACAAATCACCAAAAATAGCATCTTGTGGCAGAGAGATACCATATTGGAAAGGAGTTTTGTTTTGAAATTAGAAGTGAGGCCAGTTGGGAATGAAACGGAATAAAGGAACCCTCTTCCTCTGGATTAGAACTCCAAGCCCAGAGGAGACAGAGAAAGTCCTTATGAGATGACACTATGGGGTAGAGCTGCCTAACTGCTGGGGCCTAGAAGGAGTTGGGTGGGATGTAAAGATGATCCCTTGCGTAGTAATCACTTTGTGTGAGGAGTTTAGGGACTTGGCTTTGGAGTCGTCTTTGAATGCCCTCAGTTTTGCTTATGGTTTCTTGAACCTTATGAAATTGGTCAGCAGTCCACAGTGTAACTTTAGAACTGGAGTCCAGTCTTTAGAGTAAGTCAGTCTTGAATTCAGTTCACGGACGTATTAGAAGACACGAGTCAGTTGCTTAATTTTTCTATTCCGCGTTTCTCCTTTTGTAAACAGATAATATAGTCTTTATTGGTCAGTTACCTCCGGATAAGTGCTTTAAAAAAGCATAAAATTATTTTACTCCTTTGAAACTCTTAACAACTGTTCATTAAATGTCGGTCTCCCTTGTGCAGCGCTGGAGTCTGTGCGGCACGACCCCACGCCTAACCCACAGGACTGCTGCACCAGGCAGCAGATGGACCAAGCACTGATATACATTAAGTCTTTTCTGCACTCTTTTCTAGAAATGTCTCTGCTGGAATACAGCTCTGGAATTTCCTGACTTTTCCAACTTTAGGTAATAAATCTTTCATTGCAAGAGTATAACTTAATGCCTTTATTTGCCTGAATTATATTTTTAAAGAAAGTTGTATAGACCCACTGCCCTCAGTGAGACTGCAACAAACATATTTCTTTAGATTTATACACGAGACCTTACACTGTACAGTACTAAGAATTTTAAACATATAATAACTATGGTTGAAATGATCTGGGAAGGAGTAGTATTTTTTAAGTTAGACAAGATGGATTATTTCACGTCTCCAAAGAAGAGTCAGAACCAGGTGCAGTTTGAAAGAAAGGACTCCAGGTGACCCATCCCGACTAGCTGTCCACCCTGGACCCCTCACGGGGGTCGGTTATACAAAGAATTACCTCTGCAGGGATATCTGCTAGTCCTGCTCTACCCGCACAGTTAGAGGACTTGATATTCGGGGACTTAGCAGACAGTCAATGAATCCAACTCCCAGGTCACCACTAACTGATGGTTTTCCTATTCCAACAACCAGATTAAAAAGACAGAGAGAGAGAGGAGTCCCACGTGAACACATAACACGTGGACAATTATTGTTCAAAGCAAAATAAAGCAAACTTCCCCACAGTCCAGAAGCAGAGTTCTGAAGCAGGCGGAAGGTCCTCCAAAAAAGAAAGGTCACATCGGCGTTCGTTTGAGCGTCTGCTGGGCACAGCGTGTCATGCTGTTTGGTGAGGGCAGATGGTGCTGGAAGCCATGCCACGCAGATATTACCCGAAGGACAAGACGATGGCTCTCAAGCTGAACACAAAAAGATCAGGTAAGGGCGGACGGGGAAGTCCTCCTTGAAGGAGAAGGAGCTTTCATATCTGACTCTGGGAAGAGGTGGGGACACGGAAGAGCAGCTTCCGAGAGGATTCCATCCCGGAAGAGCCTGCAGAGACAGCCTGGCCGAGGGCAGGGGCCAGGTGGCCAGTGGCTGGCGTCGCCAGTGAGTGTAGAGCAGCTGGTCCGGAAAAGGCCTCGAGCACTGAGATGGACTCAGTATTTCTTAATTAGGAGAGAATGTAAATGAAGTGGCATACGAGGAAGTTTCCTTTGTGGCAGCAACCTGGGGGTGAATGGCATAGGGGGGCCCAGGAAGTAGGGAGATCTTCTGGGCACCAACCTAGTCTGAGTGGGGGATTGGGGAGCTGCCCTGCATGGGATGACTGAGGGAGACTTCTGCATGGAAGAGGCCCTGAGGGTGGGCCTGTTATAGTCCTTCGCCCTCTATTATATTCCTCTCTTCGAACGGGCCTCACGTGAAGCAGACAGGCTAGTGAAACACAGGTTTCCTGCCGGAGCAGAGAAAGCAGATTTGCTGGTGCTGACGGGGGAAGGTTCATGGGATCAGTCTGGAAAGATCAATGGAATTTCGATGGTTCCAGTAGAGCTTGTTGAGTTGGCGAGAGAGAGTGAGAATGAATATGGATGCGCAGAAATAGAGGTGTCTAGTATGCTCCACTCTTTATAGTGTAAATAAACTTATATTGTCTGATTTAAAATTGTAATTTAAAATTATAATCACATTATACTTTCTAATTCAATTAGCTCTAGAGAAGGACAGAAAAATGAAAAGTTAACCAAATGGCCTGGCCTACTTTTTAATGGCAGTTTTACTGAGCTATAACTTACACACTATAAAACACGTCCGTCTACAGAAGTGACCATCCAGTGGGGACAGCTGTCACAGAGCTGTGCAGCCATCACTGCTCTCTAATGTTAGAACACTTTCATTACCCCCAAAATAAGCTTCCTACCTATAGGCTGAAGTGTTATCTGTTTTAATTGAAAACCTGCAAACACTGAGAATCGAGGCTCTGACGCCAGGGATTTTCTCCGTCTCCACTGGCTAGAAAACTTGGATGACTTGCGCGTTCCTCTCTGAGTCCCATGTCACTGCTGCTCTAAGAAAGAGATCCCGATGTGACCGGGTTGTGGGGCTGGAGAGAGGAGGGGGCACAAGAGCACCCCAGAGTTAGGCCCCCAGGGAGTGAGAAGTCACAGGGCAGTGGAGCAGATGAGGAGCCCGCACTTCTCTCAGCCGCCCTGGCGATGTGAGGATCTTAAAGGCAGGTGTGCGGCCAGCTGCCGTCCCCACAGACCTCCCGGGGGTGGTGTAGGGAGTCATTTCCTTTTTCTGCTTGTCCGCCTTGAGCAGGAGAGCATGCTCAGCTTCCCCTTCTGCCACCCTCTGCTAATCCCAGGTCTGGGCAGGACTTTCTCATTCAGTCCCAGCACAGAGGATGAGTTAGATGCCATGTCCCTCTTCTTGTTTTAAATTGAGTAGTAAACTGGAGTTCAGAGAAGTTACGTGAACTCACTCAGGATCAAATGATAAGTGTCAGAGTGATTTCAAATCCAGGACGCCAACGAGGACTCACTCAGCTTCCAAATCCTTACTGTCTCTTCCTCAGGGGCGTCAGCGTGCTTCTGCCTCCCTCCTAACACCCACGACAGAGAACCAGGGCCCAGGAAAAAGGCTTCCACAAGCCTGTAAGAGTGCCATGGTGACTAAGATGCCAAGAGTCTTTGGCCCCTTCACGAACATTTGTGAGAGCCATGCAGTCTTCCCAGGGTGCCTTTTCTGCATTAGCCCTTTGCACATCTGGCATTCTAGAGCCCAGATGTGTGATTTCCACCCCAGGCAGTGGGGCCGCAGTTCTAGGGACCCTGCAGGTTCAGCTGCGCTTGCAAGGCCTGCTGCTCTGACAGGCCTGCAGGAGGTGCCTAGTGGGGGTTTGTAACCCTGATTTATTACTGTCTCCAGCCAGAGACAAGTGACAAGTGCTACACAACTCACACACGCACACATGCACACACACGCACACGCACACCTTCCACTGAGAGAAGAACACGGACAAGGAAACATTCACAAGGCATCACCACTGATTTCTCTTTTCTCCCAGATCAACTGGTCTGACTTCTCCCTGTTGCCTCCTTTGCCTGTGGTCTGTCAGCTGGAGGTGATGACAAGGAATATTTCAGACTCTTTCCCCATCTGCTCCCAACACCAGGAAGCTGCAGGCCTGCTTCCCTCTAGACCAGCTTAGAAATCCTGGTGTCAGGACAGAGCAGGCTTCCAAAAGGCAACCACAGAACATTTAATACCTGTGCAAGCCCTGAACAGAATTCATATGCCACAGGGTCATGGCTTTATGAGTGTTTCCATGACATGGTATTATTACACCCAGATCTCTCACCTCATATGTCACTCAGGCATTCTCTGTCAGGAAACCACGGAATAAACATCCCAAAAGAAGATTAATATTAGAGGGACTAAAGGAGTAAAGTTCACCTAACCATATGGTTCAGCTCAGAGGGATACGTGTCAGCCCTTCTCTCTATCCCTTCGCCCTGCCTTCCACCTCACTGCACACTCCGAAGCGGAATCCCTGTACGGCACCGTCGCCTGGCCTGCCTGCGTCAGAGTCCTGAGGAAACGTATCCGAAAGAGCAGACTCTTGGGACTCTCATTTCTGGGACACAGCCTGGGCACCTGCTTTTCTAGGCCCCCCGAGAGATGTTTGTGAGCAGTGAACTCCCTGCGATCTCCCCCAAGGAGCAAACAAGTGATCTAGCCACGTTTGAGTCGATTTTGTCACATAGGACCCTCTCTACTTCAGGCCACTCCATCTAGTAGTGCAAGATGATTAGAGTGAGGGGACGATCTCCCTTACTGGGTTAAGTTTGACCTCTGTAACTCTCATCCGTTTTCCTTCCCAGTCTTCCTCTTCTCTCTGGAGAAGAGTCGCTGTGTGAGCTGCCTCCCATCCACGCGAGGGCCTCTCACCCGAAACTTCTCTGTCTCACTCAGGAGGCAGAGAACCGAGTACACCCACTTGACTGGGACAGCGGTCAGGGCAGGCCACTGCAGAAAAGGCTTTGACCTGCCAGGACCTCGTGGAAGGCCTGGTGCTGAGGTCTCAGTTAAATATCCAGCCACCAGACTGTCTCAGACTCTCTGTGTGCCCAGCAGCAAGACGGAGCTCCCTCTCGGTGAGAAACAAGGACGATAATGATGGTATGTTCTTGTAGAAATTAAATAAAATAATGCATGTAAAGCACACATAAGATGCCTGATATATATTAAGTACTTTATAAGTATCATCTTCATTGAGTAGGAAGAGGGCAAGGGGAAAAGAAAGGTTTTAAGTTTTGCCTACTGAGGTTTCTGCTGCTTTTTTTCCCGTTCCACAAATGAACAAAAACTAAAAGGCAGGAATATAAGCTTATTTTACAGACCAGCTGAGAACCAAGCAGGGCACTCATGACAGAAGGGACTGCCATCAGCGGGGTGCCTCTGTACCCCAGCAGTTTGCCGGACACCAGCATGCCCCCCACTTTATCCCTATGGTAATCACAGACTCTTAAAAATCTCCCCCGTTTGCATGCTGAATTGTTGAGTCACCCCAGACTTTGGATTTTCAAAAGACTTTCAATGAGGATTGGAGACATTAAGACAAGTTACTGAAAGAGCTTGTGAAATATCTTCCTTGGAAATATTTAAAACATGCCCATCTGGCTAGGATGATTTAGAACAACTGCAAATAAGTACTCATTTATAAACCCCTAAAATGTTTGGTTTGGTTTGGTTTGGTTTAACTGAACTGCCTTGCCCTGCCTCCAGGAGGTACGTAGGTAGTAAAATTAATGGAAACAACATTCTTAACTACTCAATTTGCCAAACAAAAATTGCTTTGTGCTGGGAGCCAGCAGATGGGGATGAGCAGCCATTATGAGTTTAGAACCAGTAAGATTCTGCCTCAGATTGTAGAAAAGAGGCTGCGGGTTTGGGAGTGAACACATTCTTAGACAATTGAAAGTTTGAAATAAGAACATAGATGGCCAGTTGGAGGAGGAAAGGTAATGAGAGTTAGCAGCATGCCGGGCACCATGCAGATATTACCGCCTCGCAAAGCTCTGTGGTCTGATCTCACAGCCACACACTTACACGTGAGAGAAGCAAGTCGCAGCTCGGTAGGAACTTGCTCGAATGAATGTCAGTCACGCTTTGCCCAGGAGGGTTGACTTCAAGCCTGTGCCCCCACTGCCCCCACTCTGCAGTGACAAGCACCCCGGAGAGAACATTGGAGTTTAATGAAGAGGCGACAGTGAGCTGGTGACTGCCTCAAGCTGAGGGAAACAAGCCAGTCCTCACTGAGGATAAAAGGGAACAAATACTGTTTATAAAACTTTTCATTTAATCCTTACGACATCGTGGATGGTAGGTATCATTTCCACTTTACAGTTACGGAACGAGAAGTTCTGTGAGGTTATTGTCCAGGCCTCTGAGTAAGTCAGGGGCAGAAACAAGATCCCATGGGAGAAACCCTGTCTGAGCCCAAGCCCCCGATCTCAGCTCTTCTGGAAAGTGTCTATAATTTCTATTACGTTAAAACAAGCAAACTACAAATCTGAATATAGAAAAATGACCTTTGTGGCATTGGTGTGGTGGTGGTGGTGTGTGTGTGTGTGTATGTGTGTGTGTATGTGTGTGTGTGTAAAAGAACAAGAAAGAAAAATAGCAAAATATTAACAGTGGTTATCTCTGGTAGTAAAACATGTAATTTGATTCATAGTATATATATATATATATATATATATACTTTGTTTCATATGCATGTCTATGTCTATAGTCTAAGTTCTACCTCATGAACATGTACCTTTTTTATAACAGCTTTACTGGCATATAAGTTGCATGCCGTCTAATTCGCCGCTTTGAAGTGTGCATGTGAGTGGTCGTCAGTCTCTTTCCACCATGATCACATTTAGAACATCGTCACCGTCTGTAAAAAGAAACCCCAGAATCAGCAGCGGTCAGTCCCCGTTTGCCCCGCAGCTCTTCCAGGCTTACGTAACCACTGACCTGCGTTTTGTCTCTTCAGAAGTGTCTGTTCAGGGCATTTCCTATCAGTTCATGCAACATACGGTCTTTTGTGAATGCGTCTCATGTAGACAACGTTTTTAAGGTTCATCCATGTTGTAGTGCCTGTCTGTGCTTTATTTCTTTTTATTGTCAAATAATGTTCTATTACATGGACATACCACATTTTATTCATCAGCCCATCAGTTAATGAAAGTTTGAGTTTGTCCATTTTTTGACTCATGAGCATTCATATACGAGTTTCATGTGCACATGTGTTTTCAGGTCTCTTAGCAGTGGAATTGCTGAGTCGTATGAAAACTGTGTAGACTTTTGGGGAGCATATGTGTGTTTTTAGAAGTTACCATTTTTATTAATGCAACATTAGTTTATAGCACTATATAGGTTTCAGGTACACAGGTCTGTGTCAGCACCTGTATCTAATGCAGCGTGTTTTATCATCAGAAATCCAGTTTCCATCCGTTATCATACAGTTGACCCTTTTTTTCTATTTACTCACTCCCTCCTCCCTTCCCTTCTGGGAAGCAGTCTTGTTCTTATAGTCTTGGAGTTTGTGTTTGTTTTGTTTCTTTACAGCATATGAGTAAAATCATATGACATCTGTCTTTCTCTGTCTGAATGGTTTCACTTAACAAAATTCCCTCTAGGTCTGGCCTGTCTATGTTGTTGCAAATGTCAGGATTTTGTTAAAAGTTAACTTTTATAAGTCATGACCTCAGGAACCACTTTATCATAGTTGAAACAGAGAAGATTATCCTAAAATTAGATATTCCATGCCATGCCTCTTTTTTAAAAAATAGTAATGTTTATTATTTCTTTTGTTCATAATGCTATATTCATGTCATGGATATTGAAATTGCATGTCAATCTATATTTCACACCACACCCACCACCAGGCTTTCAGTGTCCTTTTCTGCCACCGTTTCCCCTCTTTCCTCCCATAACCACATTCCTGTGTCCTGTTATTTTTATTGGGATTCATATGTCCATTTGTTTCACTTCATTATATTCCATGTATGAGTGAGACCATCCTGTATTTCTCTTTTTCTTTCTGATTTATTTTGCTTAACACGATCCCCTCCAGTTCCATGTAGATTGTTGCAAAGGGCGCAGTTCCATTTTTTTAGTAGCTGCACAGAATTCCATGAGTATCTACACCACAGCTTCTTCATCCAGTCAGCTGTGGACGGGCATTTAGGTTGCTTCCATGTCCCGGCTATTCTGAACTGTGCTGCTGTGAGCAGAGGGTGCAGATGTTTTCTTCTGATTAGAGATTTTCTATCATACCTCTTTCAAAACCGAATTATTCAAATTAAAAAAAAATCTGAAAAATAGAATAAAAATTGAGAAACCAGTCTTCCAAAGAGATTAATATTGAATCATTTCTGTTCATACTATCAATATTTTTTGAGTGTCTATTGCACAAGAAAGGACCAGTGGATCTGAAGTCAGACGACCGAATCACTAGCTTTCCAGGCTCTGTCAAAGGGGGTCTGCGGATCAAGTGTTTTGTTCGCTACAGGTGACTCTGCAACATGGGAGCAGCTGTAGAAGAAGTGACTGCTGGAGGCACAGTCGTCCTGAGTCAGACCAAGAAAATGTACTCAGTGGAGAAGAAAGGGCCTGAAAGAGAGGAAAATGCGGTCTCGGCCACGTTGTCAGCTGCCGAGGGTTCTTCAGGAGACCCCAGAGGGAGGAGTCCAGGGTGGTCCGTGAGATGCATCTCAGGCCAGAGACAATCCTGCGTGTCTTTGGCTTTCCTCCGCCTTCTTGTTTATCCCAATAAAATCTTGTGACAAAGCAGTAGAGGCAACCATGCTTTAAGGAGAAGACAGATTCACCAGCAAAGGAGTAGGGAGAAGTACGTGATGGCCATGATTTCCAGTACCTCGGACGGTTGTGGCGGCCAGGGGAGAGGAGACTTTCAGGGGTGTAGAGGGATGAGATTGACAGTAATGACAGGTAGAGCTTAAGAAGCGGGCTAGCGGGGTTCGGGAGGCGGGGGGCTGTTCGTGGACGAAGCAGAGTCTTTATGGACGCAGCTCAGAACTCCGTCTTCAGAACCTTTCGTAGTCTGCACGTGAAGTCCTCCATGAGGCGTCCCCGGGGCCCCGTGTCCTCCGTGAGGCGTCCCCGGGGCCCCTTGTCCTCCGTGAGGCGTCCCTGAGGCTCCGTGGTCTGACCCCAGCCTAATTTTGTGCCCTTACTTCCCACTGCTCCCCTCAGTACATCCAGTGGTTGGGAAACAGGGGAATAGCTTCCCAAACCCCTCTGGGTTCTCCTAGGCTGGTAAATAATCAAAGGAATATCTCATTTATAAGAAAAAAAAAGTTTAGTAACAACATATTTACTCCCTCCATCCATGAGAGGAACCCAGTAAGATGAGTGACTCAGCGTGTGACTTGAGTTTCCATCCTAAATACCTGTAGTGAGAGACAAGGACATGGGGCAGAGGGGCCAGGCGACCAACCCTGTGCCCAGGAAAGGCTCAGAAAGCAAGGCTAGGCTGTTATGCTGCAGTTAGGCTCTGCTTTCTTCACGGAAACATTAATGAGATGAGGGTTTCCGGTAAGGTGAGGGAGAGGTCCTTCAGAGAGGTTTTTCCCTTCAGATACATAGTTTCTTACGAAATGGCAGCCTCCACCCAGCCTTCAGAGTCCTTCTGTTAAGTACTTTTGCTAAAAAGACACAAGGGGGTGGGGGGGATAATTTTTCGCTTTCCTTCACAGCCACACTGAAGTATTTACTCTCTCCCCAAATAAGTGCCAGTCCTTCAAAGCCCCGATCACAAACCTTCTCTTCCACAAGGTTACTCACCAGAACTCCCAATCTTCCCAGACGGAATTAACCTCCAGCTTGCCAGTGCTCTTATAATGCTTTATCTGCATAATGACTCTCACGTGTTGTTTTTAATTCTTGACAGAGGGTAGGCCTCTCAAGAGCAAGACTGTACCTTAGCTTACCTGCCCCTGATACAGCCTGGCACTTAATGGGTTTTTCAAGAAATGTTTGTTGAACCAGTGGTTGAGTGAATTAGAGTAAAATAGAGATGCAATGTCAACCTGAACATTTAGGAGGCAATTGAAATGGCAGAGCATGTTTATTTGGGATCAAAAAATTGTAATTCAGGTAGGAAATAAAAAATGCCCCCCCACACACACACATACACACATATACCCAAGACAAAGCCTGGGTTTTTTAATGGAGAAAAAATGAAGCTAAGTGGTTAAAGAGTTAGCTAGTGTTAGCAAGCTTCATCTATTTTTGCCTATACATAGTTGGTTACTGACTCTCTAGAAAGAATGAAAAGAGAATTTGACTGATTCTTTCCTTTGACTAAAAAGTCCATAATTATCAATTCTCATGATTCATGATGTGCATGACTTCTCACACAGTTGTTTAATGGTTTCTTCATACAATTGCTCTTAGTCTCATCCAAAGATCTTTGCACCAGTTCAAAGGACTTTGGCCCAGTTCAGGCTACAGGTAACAATACAATTTCTTGGTAATGGTTCCCTCGTTCCTTTTTTTTTTAGCATTATTTTCCTTTTTTACCCCAGAGACAGTTTTTCTTCAGTCTTGAGGACTTCGCTCCTTTCCACATGCTTTGGTGGAGGTCGTGGGACAGCACCCATCAGTCTAAGCTGGGTGGGGTGTTCGAGCCTGCTGAGCTCGTGAGAACGATCCCTGACTGCATTACTGTGAATATCGCAACTCACCCAGTAATGTAGTCTCTCATACAGCCCAGGAAACACACAGGCATCCAAAATGCTTGCTTCAGAAATATCCTGACAGCTGAGGTCTCTACTACGCTTCCAGCAACAGACTTCTTAATCATTTGTCCTTGGGCACACATGGGGACAGTGGGTGCAGTGGACAGGCTGTACATGGCCTTGGCCCTTTTGGGCATAACCGTTGTTCCTTCTTTTCTTGGTCATGTTGGAAATAGAACCTAATTGTTCCTTGGCTCTATTTGGAAAATGACTTAAAAAATGTCAGGTTTTTACATGGATGAGGGGAGGGTGGGACCTTGGCTGTGAGGATAGTTATGATCAGGTAAATACTGGCCACATGACAAGGCTTCAAGGTGAGATGACTGGACATGTGTGGACATACAGTCAGATGGGAGTAGAGAGGAGTATTATGTAGCCAGGGTGCAGAAGGAAAGGGAGTGTCAGGGCAAAGAATAAGCTCTGTCCTAGGACTCACTTGAGCTAAAGCGTCAATAGACAGAACTGCTTTTATTCCTAGTTACAAGCACTATCACCCACAGGGACCAGACAAGGAGCATCACTGAGTGAAGTAAGTAGACAGTAATGCATGCCCATCCGAGGATCCAGCCTCTGCTCAGCTTCAGGGGACTCTTGGAGATGAGCCACATGGACAGGTTTTGAAATGTTTTCAAGAGAAGCTAAAAATAGGATATGTTGGTGAAATATTAGATCATATTTGTGAAATATTAGAAAAAAAAGATTTTCTATCTTTTCACTGAAGCATAACAGAGAGAGAGAGAGAGAGAGAGAGAGAGAGAGAGAGAGAGAGAGAGAGAGAAATGTACCATATCCTAAGTAGATTTCCATGAATTTTCACAACTCAACAAACCCTTCGAACCAGTACCCTGTTTACCAGCAACCCAGAAGTTCCCCCAGGCCTTCCCCCAATTATCCCTGTTTCAGTGGCAGCTGCTGTCTTGACATCTAGCATCACAGAATAATTCTGCTAGTTTTACAATCTATACAAATATAACCATGTAGAGTTTATTTTGTATATGTTTGGGTTTTTCACTCAATGTTATGTTATTAAAACCTCCATATTGTTGGATGTAGCTGTGGCTTGCTCATTGTCATTGCTGTGTAGTTTACGACAAGTTGTGTGCTCCTGCTGAAAGAATGTCAGTTCTGTGTCTGAACTATAGTGCTGCTAGGAATGTCTAGCAAACAGCTATTCACATTTCCACTGGGCATGAAGTAGCAGTATCATAAAAACATACATCTATACATACATTGTATGTGTCTGTACATCTATATGTTCAGTTTCCATGTATACAGTCAAGTGTTTGTACAGGTTTATGAAAGTTCTGGCTTCTCTACAATCTTGTCAATACTTGATCTTGTCTTTTGTTTTTTCATGATAGTCATTCTTACAGAAGCATAGTGGTAGGTATTACGCGTGGTCTTGATTTCTATTCCTTCATTCCTGCTTCTCCTTTAAAGAAATGATTAATTAATAAACATTTTTCCATGTGATACCAAATTAACTCAATTTATTGAAAATCATCCTTTCTCCAGTACTCTGCACTGTCGCTCTGTCATAAATCGTTATTCTTGAGGATCTGTTTCTGAGCTCTGATCTGCATTTAATCTGCTAGTTTGTCTATTCTTGCACCAAATTCTCATTGTCTCAATTACTTTACTTTATAGTAAGTTTTTATTTCTAAGAGTATAAGTCTCATCCAGCTTTTTTTCCTTCTTCAAAATTACATTGGGTATTTTTTGGCTTAATGTCAGGAGAATTTATAACAGCGAGCCCTACATTTCATGAATATAGTAAATCTCTTCATTTATTTAGATTTCTTAGTTGCTCTCAATAATATTTTATATTTTTAATGTTAGGGTCTTAGCATCATCAGATATATTCCTAGATATTTTGTATTTGTTGAAGTTATAACTTTTTTAAACTCTCATTTTCTATGTGATTGTTGCTAGTTTATAGCAATCAAACTGATTTTTGTATGTTGACCTTATAGCCAGTGGTGTTGCTTCATTCCCTAGTTGCGGTATTTGTGGATTACCTTGGATTTTCTACGTACACAATAATATTGTCAGCAAAAAATGAGTTTCAGTTCTTCTCTTCTGATTATTAGTCCTCTTTGACTGGGGTCATTTGTTTACTAAAGAAGTATGTTTATGAGGGTGATGTGTTTCTATTGGATTTAATGGTTGCACCTCCCTCCACCAAGTTCATATTTCCTTTACTCTGGAAGTGTGCACCCATCTCTGCTCTCTGCATTCCAGAGGAAAGTCTAAGTAAATCATCTTTGATTCAGGCTCTCTGTTACTATCTGGTGAGCTCACCTCTCCCTGTGCCACTGCCCGGCTTTTCCGATTGAAAGTGAATGTGATACATAAAAGTGTGAAGTCAGCATGGTTTCTTTCTGAGCTCAGCCTTCTGTGAGGTAAAGGACTAGGTCTCCATAGGGACGCTTGCACTTCTGTGGTGCCCAGCCATGTCCTTTGCAGTCTCAGTGCCAGCAAGAGCACACTTCCATGATGGTAACACTTTTCACAAAATCTTTATTCTACCTCAAGACTGACCACACAGGGAAGGGCCACCCAAAGTCCACATTTCAACCAAGGAAGGGAGTGAATCTTCATGAACAGAAAGAACAGACAATGTAAGTTGAGACCACAGTCTAATGCTGTCAGGGTACTTTATAGTTGTAGTACTTGGTCTTATGGGTGGCTGCTTCCTTGTTCCATTGATAATGGGCCATTTTCTTAGTGCACCTTTCATTCTTTCGGTTTGTCAATGAGTTCTGAAGGCGGGGAGAGCGAAGTTAAAGTGCCTTGATGATATCATCTGGGACCAGATGTTCCTTCACATTTTTAAAATCTAAAATGTATAGGATTTTTTTTATTATAAACATTATACATGTTCATTGTACAAAGTATAAAAAAGCAAGTGGAAATACACAGAAGAATCATTAAGACTAGAGTAGTAAGGTCTTATTTGCTTAAGGCAGGAGCAACAAAGACTTTGGTATGACTGCTAGACAAGAGGTGTTAATGGACAAAGAACCCCTTAGAGAGCTATGCTGTGCCAAAACACACAGCCCTTCAAGGGGAGTTTAGTTAGACAAGTGCACGGGACAAGTCGAGTGTGCACACATAAACAGCCCTCAGAGGGGAGATCTGGGCAGGCAAACACATGCAGGGCCTACAGGAAAGGGAGACTGCAGAAAAGGCAGAATGTGCAAACAGCTCAGCTCCGAGGGGAGGCATAAAGAGGGTGGAATCCCAGGCACTAGAGGTGTGGAGGGCTTATTAAGTTACATTCGAATCCCTGGGGCCAATGCTGAATCATTCTCAGTTGAAGATTCATTGAACACATTTTACTAAATGGCCCAAGAAGGGGCATGACTTCCCTAGAGAAGCTAAGGCTATTCCTGCTGGAAGGGACCTCAGGGAGGGTCTAGGTCACAGCTCACAAAGCCTGGTCCGTGTGCCACCACTGTCATAGGAGTTCTTGGAAGATGCACAGATTTTTTTAATAGCTACTTTAATATTTGCTTTTTTCCTTTCACAGTTAGGTTTATTTTAATTTGCAGTTGAGAAAGTGATAGCTGACATAATGAAACCACACTTTCATAGATATCCTTATTTAAGGTGAGGCTAAATTGGTGATAATAAAGCCTGAATTGATTTTTTTCAAAAAACTACTGAGCAAATAAAACACAGGTATTGTGTAGATATTGCAAAAATCAAGATTTGGCAAATTCTAATCTAGAGTAATCTCTTGATCTCAATTATGAGGAAACTAAGCCAGAGAAGAGGTACGGCCCACCCAAGTCTGGACCAGCAGAAACACACAAGTCTCTTAATTCCCGGACGAGTGTGTTTTCTTTTGCGATGGACAAGATTTCCCAGATAATTTGAGAGAAGTCAAAATTGGAAGAGTTCTAGTAATGGTTATCCCTCTGGCTACTACTCACCTTTATGATATTGTATATTATAAACAAACCCTCTGCATGTGGTCACTCACTTAATACACATGACAAAGCATTGTGGGAAGTCATATAAGGAATACTAAATAAGAAAACAGGTCCTGACCACAGTAAACATAATTTTATGGAGAATTAGATGTTTCGTAAAAATAATTATTCATGACACAATAAAGAAGGCGTAGATACAGTAATATAAGAAAAGGATTGTAAAAGTCCAGAGGAAGAGACAGTTATTCCCAGGTATAGACCAAGAAACTTCATGAAGGAGGGGCTGCTAGAGTTGAACTTGAATGAATGAGTAGGGTTTCAATAGGTAAAAAGCGGGTGAGGGTCTTCATGAAATATTTATTATACCCATATTCTTAATAGCATTATCCACAATATCTAACACATGAAGCCAACTCCAGTGTATCCATAGATTAATGGATAAACGAAATGTGGAATATGCATGCTGTAGACTGTTATTCTGCCTTTAAAAAGAAAGGCAGTTTTGATACATGATGTAACGTGGGTGTCGAGAACATTATGCTAAGTGGAAACAAGCCAGTCATTAAAAGACAAATACTGTATAAATCCGTTCATATGAGGCGCTTCAAGTAGTCAAAATCATAGAGAGAGCAAGTAAATGGAGGTCGCCTGGTATTGTGGGGGGCAGTGCAAATGGGAAGTTAGTGCTTAATGACTGTAGACTTTCCGTTTTGTGCATATGGATGATCATGATGATTGCACAAAGATTTGAATATATTTAATGCCATTGAACTATACTCTTAAAATGATTACAAAAGTAAAGTTTATGTTGTATAATATTTTACACAATAAAAAAGGGGTGGGAAGGAAGAAAAGAATAAAATTCCAGGTTCAAGTTATCAGCAGGAACAGGGACTGAGAGTCCCTGAGTACATGGTGAACTCGGATGTTAGGGAATGGTTTGATCTGGTTGGAATCCTAGGAAGAGGGCCAGTCGATGGCATGTTCCAAGATAAGTTTTGAAGGACAAGATGAGTTTGAGACTTGGCGGACCTTGATGCAGTACCAAGAAACTTGAGTTTTACTCTCTCAATGTGGGGAAAGGTAAATGGGATGGAGGTGTCACATATTGTCAGTGACTGTTACCTGCCCAAAGCTGCATTTACTTAACACAGGAGTGTTCCAAGTACCCTGTGTCCTTGGCGAGTTCGGGGGAGTGCACCCTAGTGAACAAGATGATGATGCCAGATTGTTCTATAACAAGAAGCAGGTTAGGGAACCAGCCAGCCGGAGACACACTGCTGTCCCCTGGAGAAAAGCTGTCCCGAGGGCTGGAGAGTTCACTGGCCTGCGCACGGTGAGCCGTAGAGAGAACAGACAGAAGCGACACAGCGGTCATGTCCCAGTTAAGTTCCTCTTTCCTGCCGTGACGCCAGAGAGGCTTCAGGGATCTGTGTCCTTGGAATAGAGGGGAAGCTAATGACTTCATGTGATCTGAGGATCAGACAGTGAGAGACAAATCGGGCCTTGAGCTGTGGGAGAGCAGGACCAGAAGTAGTGGGAGAGAACAACAGAGAACCATCAGCAGGGACAGACGGACTGAGAGAATTTACCTGCTGGGCACTGCCGAAACTAAAGATATGTGCTGGGAAAGAGGCGAACCCACTTCCTCAGTGAGGATGCATGTCTGGGCATGCAGTTTACCCTTGGGGCCCCTGGGGGACTAACACGTAGGTAAGGGCACCAGATTCCCACCAGGGAAAGGAACAAGGCCTCATTGACAGAAAGAACAGACAGTGCAAACTGAGATCACTCAGAAAGAATAAGTACCTACTGCAGTTACATAATTAATAATTACTCTGTGTGTGTATGTGAAAATTGTTACTTTCTCTGTATAACTTTGTGGTAAGATTTCTGGTCCTATCTTTTAAATATTCCTAGGAATACTAGAACCAGGTTTTCTTGAAATTGTTCATGGATCATATGACAGATACTCTGAATCGGTATAACATTAATAATCTGAAAACAAGTGTGTATTTTATGCATGTCAGATGAATTTAAGGATGGGAGCAGTGATGAGATATTACAAAATATCTGATATTGAAAAAATAATTGCTATCTTGCTTTGGAATCCAGTTTAATTCAAGCAGTTACTATTGACAGCCTTCTGAGGCAGAACTGTTTACCGTGTCCTTAGAGAAGCTGAAAGAAGAGCCGGGCTTTCTTCACCTCGAGAACCTCGCTGTCCAGTAGTTGGGAATCTCTCACATAAGCAAACGAAAACAGATGTTTTAGGGGAGTCTCATCTCGGGTGTCTTGGAGGTTCAGAGGAGAAAGATCACACTTCTTTTATCTCATCAAATCCAAAATGCTGTTATGTGACAGATGCACCATATTTTATGTACCACAAATAGAAAAAGAACTCCAGTTATTAAACTATGGCAAACATATCACTGATGATAAGAGGTAGGCTTTTTCTAGGGATCTTAAAAATGAGCAGGAGGGATCATCTGATAGTTGCTGAAATGTGGTCATTTAAGAATTGGACCAGTTAAAATAAGGGAAAAAGCCCACCAAGTAGGGTACTTCTGTTTTTTACATCCTACATACTTTCTTTGATCATTCACAACTTCAATCACTCCCTCTGGGATCATAACCCACAAATCTTCATCTCCTGCCAGAATTTCCCTCCTTAAATGGAGACCCTATTCAACTTTATTTCATTCATTTCTGTAACACTTTCGTGGTACGTGTCATATGTCAGCCATAGTTCTAAGTGTTTTATGTGAAGTGTCATAAAAACCCTGTGAATAGGTATTATTATCCCCATTATACAGAGAGACTAAGTATCTCGCCCTATTTCGCGGAGCCGGTTAAGTAGCTGAACTAGAAAAGAGAGACAGAAAAGACCCTGACAACCTACAGACTTGAATATACAGAACTTGTCAGCGGAGAAGGGACGGACATGGAGGAGGGCGGTTTTAAAGGGGGAAGACAGGAGAATCACTGTCTCCGTGCAACAAAATACCACAGACTGTTTAGTTAAAGAGCGGAAATGTACTTCCCACAGTTCTGGAGACTGAGAATTCTAGGATCAAGGGGCCGGCCTCTAGGTTCTGATGAGAACCCACCTCCGGGCTTGGAGGCAGTTGCCTTCTCATTGTATTTTCACATGGTGGAGAGAGTGCTTTGGTCTCCTTCCTCTTCTTAAAAAGATACCAGTCCCTATTTTTCTTGAAAGTTCCAATCTAGATCCAGATACTGAAGTATTTGATTGTGGGGCTAAGGGTGAGGTGCTGGACCTGATGTCTCAGCTTCTGACTGTGCCAGGTGGGATCCCCTGCGGGTCTGTGCCAGTGCTCAGAGGGGCGTGTACCCTCCTCCCCTGGAGGCTGAAAATATAGCATCCACCCTCGTCTCTGAAGCTACACAGGAAGATGGGGGAAAGGGCTTTTGTCCACCTATTGACAACAGTACATTTTGTGTTGACCTGACACTATTCAGTAAATCATCCGAGAATCAGATTATGGCCAAAAGTTTTTAAGAGCTACTGGAAGTGAATAATACATCCTCCTTTTCTGTGACTGTAATGCTTTGTCTCTTATGGAATATAATATATGTCATGTATATACTGTCATTTATTATCATTAGTTGTGGGCATATTTTGTTCCCCTAGGAGACTGTCCTCTTTGGAAATCAGGAACTGTGTGTTGTCCCTATTTGTATTCCCAGTGCCTAGCTAAGTGCATAGTACATAGTAAGTCTTTAAACTGAACTACTGCAGGGGAGAAAGACCTCTTGCCCAACTTGGGCGTTACATCTAGTTCAGATAATTCTGAATTTAAGTGAATTCTTGGACATAGGCAAGTCAGTTTCAATATCCTCACTTTAGTTTTTATTTAGTAATTTGTGGAGACAATGCCAAAGTTTAATAAATATAATGCTTCTGTATGGTTTATAGTTTGATGCAGAACACTTCAGGGGTAAAGTTAAACTTTGTAAAATGAAATTTAACAGTTAAAACCTGATGCAGCAGGATAAAGATATCGCAGTGTTAAAGACTTTTTAATTATAGTTGAAGAGAGAAAAGTATTTTTCCACTACTGTGACTCTAAGCGTGTCTTCCACTCTAAATTATTAATAAAACTCTGTTCTTTTAATGGAGGAGAATTAATGAAAAAAATATCAAATGAGTGATCTGAGTCCTAAATAAGGGTTGTGTCTAAAAGAACAGCTGTTCCTCGTCTTCACGTTGTTCTTGCTTCTCCTTTATGATTTGAGGCAGTTTGTGTCACAGTCCTTAAAGCCTACACAGCCTTAATTCAATTATCTTTATATTCCCCTTACATCTAGAGTCCAGCTATGCTGCGGTGGATCATGCGAAATGCCTGTGTGCTTGAAGCTGGCTGTTTCCTAACTGGATCACAGACTTTAGTGTGCTGTGGTTTTGTTGTTTTTGTTTACTTAATTTTCTTGCTGTTTAACTTTCCCCTCTATCTTACAAACTGTGTTTTCAGAGAGAAAACATTATCTATTTATGCTATTCATGTGCTTTTGAAGGAGTTTATGTTTTATGTCTTTGGTTTATTGCTCCAAGTTCCTTTGGACTCTGTTCTCGCTTCACATAACCTAGTTTTTTAAAAAATTATTCTTTGACTTTGTTCACATGCTCTTGATTTCCTCAGAAATGTATTTCAGACACACTGGTAGACAGTTCTAGGGAACGGTCAAGCCCACCATGATGGTGCATGGCCCTCTAAGTCATCATGGTCCAGCACTGCCCAGGTCACAAGTGCTTCACCACCTGGGACAATTTGTATCACACCATTTATAGACCACAGATCTTGCTCAAAACGTTGTTCACAATTCACTCAAGTGCATATTTTTAGGAGTAAGTGCATATTTTTAGGTGGGGAAGAAGATTAAATAAAAAATAAAGCAAAATATATATATCCCCTATTTAAATCCAAACCCACTGCCCTAAAAAAAATGGTTCTGCACACGTGCTCTGTCACCAACAACTGTTCAAGCACCAGACTGTTCAGCAGAGGAGTTGTCACCCTCTGATCCGCGTCCTCACCCAGTTCCTGGGTGCGCAGTGAGTGAGAGTCTTTCAGCCTGTGCGGGCCTTTCATTGTTCTAGACCCTCCCCCACTCCCAGCATGGAGAATCAGCATGAAAATTAACTAGGATATAATATACATGTATATATGTATATATATGCATGTGTATATATATATATATATATAACAGAAGTTAAGCCACGTAATTTATATTACATAGAGATGAATGCCAAGGATTTATTTTTTAAAGGCAAGTGAGGTGGTTAACAAGTATTAGAACAAAAGAAGTTTAAATAAAGCAGCATCTCTGTAATTTCTTCTGGACCCAGAAAGCAGATGCAGTTCCTGCCTTTAGGGAGCTTGGGTCAACAGTGATCAGTCCCATGAGTATCCTGAAAAGGGGAGTCTAGTGTCCACCCCAGCATTCTGTACTAACCTGGAGGCTAAGGAACAGTTGCATCTACCCTCTACTCGGTAACATTTGCTTCATAGAAGTCATTCTTGATATAATTAAATTGTGACTTTCTGTCATTCTCTTCGGAGCCCTTTTTAACTGTTTCCATAGTACTGTTTGTTTGTTCCCATTTATTTTAACTCAGGTTTACATACCTAGAACCTTGGAACTATGAAATTGGAAAGAGTCTCCAAAGTATTCAGACTTGATAACAGGCCAAGGGTGGGCTAGAACTTTAGAGATTCTTGAAAGACTCACACCCCAGCAGAAAGAGGCTATTAGATGTCATTACAGTAGAAGCTTAGAGACGTTTTAGATGGTCATGCATAAAGCACATTGCCAGCCAAAGAAAAGGGTGTAACAGAGAGTATTGGAATAACCCCCAAACATGCCACACAGGAACGGGCCCACGACTGGGGCATCACCCTCAGCAGGGACCCCCAACCAGGTCACAGTAGCACTGTCAGAAAGATGTGGTTCTTGGCACAATTTTGCTTCTTTCTCTTTACTCCTTCAGGAATTGGTAAGGAAGAGGATTAAATAAAAAATAAAGCAAAATATATATCCCCTATCTTTTTGCTATTTATATATCAAGCCTAAACTGATCAAGATACAAATCAAAGTTTTGATCTGAGATTGGTCTGGACATTTTAATTCTTGAAAATGAAGATAGTTTATTAATATCCAAAAGCTAAGAAGTGAGCTTTGAGATTATATTCATGGATAGGAAAATGGGTTTCAAAGGCAGAGATTTAAGACAAAAACAACTCTAATGTTGCTTTTATGACTGCTACACCAAGTTTCAGTAAATCACCACCCCTGTACTCCGAACATTTAATGAGGACTACCTTGCACATGAAGTAATCTTAGGAGATGGCATGCTAACTTCTATCAAACATTCCAGAATACATGGCATATAATATATAATATAACCTAAGTGATGGAGTTCGCTTCAAGAAAGAGTCCCTTCAGAAGGTTCTACAGTTCTTGTACTGACAGCACCTTTGCTCAGTCTAGGTGTGAAACATCTCTTGGGAATTGCTTCCTGTGCTTAGGCCACATCCTTTCATATCATCTCTCTGGCTAATCTCTATCCTACAGTGGTAAGTCAGATTTTTTTTAAATAACTAAGTATTACTTGGAGCCAAGATTAATGAATAGAATGGGACAATTTAACTGAGAAATTTCACTTAGGGTGAAAAAATACCCCGAAAACAAACAACCCAGGTTATAAATATGAGATGTATTTCTTCCGTGACTTTCATTGCCTCAAAAGACAATTTCAATTTAAAGATCCAAATGATACGAGTCACAGACATATTAGCTGCAGCACCGAGTGACCACGTTGCTGTGGAGCTTTAAGCCTCCAACTCTCCTCCCTCTTGGTGGACAAAACAGGTGGTCATCAGACCTTCAGACCAGATGCAGCTCTTCCTTTATCCTGTTCTTGCCAGTTCTTCTCATTGCCGTGTCCTGGCGCTTAAAGCCTTATGCCTAACCCTTATTTCTATCACTTTTAAACTATCAGTTTCTTCTTGTCCTGAAAAGTTAAGTCATCTCCAAGCCTCCTTTTCTTCAGACAAAACACCGAGTGCAGTTGTTGGACACCAGCGAAAAGTCTGGTTAATTGCTCTCTGAGGACCAAGTGAAACTGTTTCACATCACTAGAAAAAAATGAAAATGGTCATTTTGAAATTCAGAATGACTATTAATGACCAACAAAATCAGTATGTTCTCCATCTGTATTTAAAGTCTCCACGAAAGGGTTCTCACATTTCTTTTCATTGTTTTGTCCCATTTTGAAATTTCTAGATCCTACCCAAGTCTGCTGCACGTCTCCCTAACTCCCTCCGCTCCTTGGAGCAGGCAGTGTGCACGGAACTATCCCGGTACTCGCGCTCTGCTTCGGGGCACCTTTCCGGTTCCTCTCTGACCCCATGCCTGGAGTGATCTAAGGATTTCTCTCCATCTTGAAAACCAATCAGAACCACCTCTGAAAAATTAGACCCTAATTTCATCAAAGAGTTAACTGGTGTTTGGAACCATATAGGTCTCTTCAATATAAAAAACATATGTTTAAAATTGACATTTGGACCAATTTTTGCATCCATTAGGTCCCAGATTTAGAAGAACCGCATGTGATTAACATTATGAAACATAAACACTATGTTCCAGTGACTCAAAAGAAAGCCAGGAAATTCTGTGTTAAAGCATTATTTTATCTTCAGTGTCCCATTGTGACTCCCACAAATACCTCCCCAGATCTACCTCCTCAATAAAATTCTGCTTCATGCTGCTTCAGCCTAAAGTTCTGGTGCTTCTTCCTGACATCACAGTTGTTTCATTGGCGTTGTAGCACAGTCGCTGAAATCTTTGTTGCCTGCTCTGTCCTTGAATGCATCAGCTCTTTGGCCATCACAGCCAGACGGCCACGGGAAAAGGGTACCAGTTGAAATCTATAGACTCACAGAACACTGAAAATAGAAGAGAACTTAGAATTCATCCCATCCCTGCAGTTAAACATATTGACACCACAATACAGGGCATACATGGTATCTTAATGTCCATTCTGTTCCCAGTGGAGATCAAGATGCCAAGGGGCAGAGCAAGTGGTGGAGCTTCTGCAGAAACGGAAATGGACTCAGACCCATGAGCAAGAAAAACACAGTCATCCCTCATGCCTGAGAGGCAGTAAGGCCAGAAGCAGTAAAGACAAACGAGGGGGAGTTGCCCAGCTCTGCAGTCTACTCTGGGAACCCAGAGAATGAGGCTGTGGGGCTGCCCACTGAGAGGCGAGATGGTCGACCAGAGTCAGCCAGTTAGACTTCCAGAAAATCATCTACTCCTGCTTCTTTATTTTATAAAAAAGTAAACTAAGACCCTAAGAGGTTGTCTAATATCATAAAGATCATAGTAGTGTTTTGACCTAAGAACAGATTCCTTCAACTTCCAGCCTGTCTTTCCGTTTTGCAGCAAGATCTAACATTATTGAGTGCTTGTTAGGTGCCAAGGACTATGCTGCTTACTGAGATGGATAATTTAGTTATCTCAACACCATCTTGAGGTAGGTACTTTTATTATCTCCACTGATAAGTGAAGCAAAGTGGTTAAAGTGGTTAAGGTACATGCCGCGGGTCAGGCAGGGTCTAGACTCACTGACTGGAGCTGAGCTTCACCACCACACACACCTTCAGAGGAAGAGGTGAGACGCCTGTGCTTGTCATTTATGATGAATTATTCCCTAAGATATTATGTACTTTCTATTTTCATGTTTGTGCCTCATAAAAATTAAAGATACATGCGAGACATAGGAAAGAGAGTTTTCTCTCCTCACTTTCTCCAATATCTGAAGAGCTGGTCCACCCTAACTAAATTAGGGACCTTCCGTGGTGAAAGACCAGCAAATGCACATGGCATGTCTCAGGGTGGACCCTGAGACATTGGCATGAAGAGCTCTGAATGAAAGCATGGGAGAAAGTGGAAATGTGAGGGTCTTCTAGGGCCAAGTGTCCTGAAATGTATTTGCTAGACTTAAGTGTCAATAAGGAAAAGCAAACAAACAAAAAACAAGACGGATGAACCCTGTGGTTACTGAGTGCTTGTATGTATTAGTTCAACCCTCAGCCATCCCTGTGCATTTTAGGAAATGTCATCAGCCCCTTTTAGATGAGGAAAACGGAATCACAGACATTAAACTGCTGAGGGTTACACAATTACGGCTTAGAAGGTACTGTAGGGATTCAGCAGCATCAGAAGATTTTCTACTGTGCACTTTCATTTAAGCAGAAAAATAGCTTCTCCATTTCCCGTGGCACCAGGCTTCAGTAAAGACAGTCCACACGTCCAGTAAAGCCACATGTCTGAAGTGTGGGCGCATGTTTGAAGATGAGCCATGTAAGACTGAACTTGTCTGAAAAACCTGACATCTGTTTTTCAGAAAGTCTCTCTTTGAGATTTTAAGCTCTGCGTACTGGCCCGGGGCTGCCCCGTTTTTAACCTTCATGTGCGCTGAGGTCATTTGGATACCAGACCTGAGAAATACAGTTCACAGCCGCACCTGCAAACTGAGTAGTGGACAGACAAATCAGCTGGAAGCAGAGCTGTAGTTGGAAGGTCTGCAGCTCTCAGTGGCCGTGAGAGCTGGAAACGCACCCATGCCCACCCAGCTACATAGCACAAAGGGCGCTGAACTAAGGGGAGATGCTGGCATTTTCTGCTCCCCAAAGCACAGACTCTTTGCTTTCCCACTGTCCTCCTGTGGCCGCTGAAATGGCACCCTTTCTGAAGTTCTCCCTAATTTCTCCTGTCAGAAGTAACTTCTACCTTTCTACCCCTGTGCCAGCACTGATCTGTGCAAAATCTCACTGCTTTGATCTCCTGCGGTGACCACTTTGACCTCCTCCACTAGGATACCAGCTCTGAGCGTGGGGACAGAGTTTTCCACGTGTGCTCTCCCTGAACGTGCCGGTACATGTGTTCATTCAGTTAATACAGGGTGAGAGAAAGAAAGAAGAAATGTGGGGGCAGGGAAAGGCCACGTCTCCTGGGTTGGGGGCGGAGAGTAGGGGCACAATCCTGGTGGAGGCTGAGAGCACAGAGATGCCCTCTCCCGCATTGACACTTCAGAGTCCTGCTGGGACGTGTATGTGACCCCATGTAGGGAACCCTGTGCTTGGGACCCTCTGCACACACTGCATGGCTGGGGCTAGAAATGGAGCCATCAGAGTAGAGACCTTCCAAGCAGCGAGGTGCTGCCTCTCTAAAGCAGACATTGTTGAGTGTGTGTCAAGCAGTGAGATGAAGGTTTTGGACTAAGCACTAAAAGAGGAAACGTCCCCCTTTATGACCTCATGGCACTTGTCTCAGGATCCCTGTGCGTGGGGCAAGGAGGTCAGGGTTACTCCACGAGAACAGGGATTCTCAAAAGTCGGATCCCAGCTCATCAGTGCCACCAGGGAACTTGCTGGAAAAGCAAAATCTCAGACTCACTCCAGTCTCCAAGGAGGGAGCCCAGAAATCAGGGTTGTAACAAGCTCTCCAACTGGCTCTTTGAATATGCTAAAGTTTGAGGTCCCCAAGAGGATTTAAAGCCCTGAATACATGGAAAATCTAAGTAGCTACTTTTGAGCAGAGCGAGTCATACCTCTCTCATCCCACATGCACACCCTCCGTTTTGTCTGGAGCAAGAATGGAGTCGCCAGAAGGAACCGAGAAGTGGGCATGAAGGTGGTGCCTGTTTTTCAAGTCGGATGAAGTCCTGGCCATTGGTGAGAATCAGGAGACGACTAATCGCCCAAGGACATCATAACTAAAGCAACTCTGCCTGATTACTGTCAGCGGAGAAGTGTTACCACAGGAGCGTTACCAAGTTCGTGGTTTTTAAGCTGTAAAATGTTCCTCTGTTAGATTAATCTTCCTAGCTGCCCTGACTGAACGTTTTTAGTTTTTTAAGGTACGAAGTTTTCTACGACCCCCTAGTTCCCCTCCAGTTAAAGTCAGACTGTTTGCTCTGTATCAGGGTTCTCCCCGATGTGGTTACAAATATAGCTTTTCTAACTACCTGTCACATTGAACCGAATTGTGCACAGTCACCTGGCGGTCTTGTTGTGGCAGCAAGGCCAGTAGATCCCCGTTAATTAAGGAAGAGGGTGACTACAAATGTGAGCTGGACCCCAGTAGCTTCTAACTAACAGGGCACTGGTGCCTCTTCCAGCAGGAACACACCCATCCCTAGACTTCCATTCATGTCTGTATTTTAATATTACGAAGATTTTAAATTATAAAACGAATAAGTACTTATGATATGAAATTTAAGCTGTTTGTGAGGACATCAGGTGTTCCCTCTAAACAGAAGTGTCAGCTCTTGTATCTCATGTTAGTTTCGGAAACTTTTCATGCCAATGCAGTAAAATAGTGTGTGTGGCGCAAAGCTTTTAAACACTACCTTGGCTCTGCTTTTTTCACTTACTGTGTCTTGGACAGTTTTCTGTCTGTGAAAATAGGAACACTTCTT
Organism: Solenodon paradoxus; assembly: GCA_004363575.1. Classification (NCBI taxonomy): domain Eukaryota; kingdom Metazoa; phylum Chordata; class Mammalia; order Eulipotyphla; family Solenodontidae; genus Solenodon; species Solenodon paradoxus. Next base: position 58,820 of record RJWH01003511.1, read on the forward strand.
AGTATCCTAAAGACATGATATCATCTATATAAAATTGACTTATTAATAGACATTTAAGCTTATATTTTATGCTATTAGAACAGGGCTGTCAGACATTCTTGCATTCATTTATTCATTTACACAAATATTTATTGATCTCCTTCTATATGTGATCTGCTGTGAGAATACCAGGTATATATTTTTTCACATATACATATATATGTGTGTGTGTATATATTTACATATATATTCACACAATATTAGCTGCCTGTGGAACTAGAATATAGCAGCAGAAATATATAGAATAAATGAAGACGTAATGGCATAATTGCAAGTTATGATAAGGGAAATGAAATGTGCTGATGTAAAGTTAACTGGGAGTACTCACCTTTGCAGAGCCCTAGATGGGTAAGAACTTGGCATTTTCAAGGAACTGAAGAGACCAACATGGCTAAAAGATGATGGATCAGAGGGAGTAAATATCATGACACTGGAGAAGTAGGCCGAGACCAATCATAAAATAGCCTGGAAGCCATGGCAAGATGTTGGTTTTTTTCCTAAAGTGTACTGAGAACAGTTCATTCCGGGGAGTATGAGATCTCGTATCGACAGATGTAGACATAGACATAGATTCAGATACATAAAGACCACTCGCTACTCTGCGGAGAGGAGTTGTGGTGGGGTAGGGTGAGGTCAGGGAGGAATCTGTCTTAGTGGTCCAGCAAGGTGGTGCTGGGTGATGTGGGCTAGTGTAGCAGCTATGGCAATAGACAGAGTTGAGATGGATTCACATGTAGAACTGACATGAATGACAGGAAGGGATGTGGGGGCTGAAGAAAAGAGACTCAGACAGCTCATGGCAGAGTCGTTCACCATCATGGGAAGACAGGGAGAAGAATGTTTGTGGGGTTAGATGAATCATGGCTCCACTTTGAACATGTCGAGTTTGAGGTGTTTGTGTGACATCCAAGCAAAATGCTGAGTCTGCAGAGTGACTGCAAGTCTGGAGCTCAGAGTAGCCATTTGGACTGAAGACATAAATGTCGGTGTACTTAAAGCCAAGTAAAAGCATGAGGATTGACAGTGCAGGAGAGAAACAGCATGGAGACGCCAGACTCGGCTTACTTGGGAGAAACAGCTCTTCTGAGTGGTGCCGGAAGAAGAGCAGAGAACAGGCAACTCAGCATAGATGGGGACTGGGAGGAAGAGGGGGCTCCGGAATCATGGTGCTTGTGTTGCTTGAAACAAAAGGCAAGGCCATTGGCTGAGAGAAATGGAAGTGAAAGGAGAGGTGTATTTGAACAGAAAGAAAATGTGTAAAATCGTTACCTCGGAGAGCCAAGAAACGTGTCTGGTAAAGAAACTAGACAGCATTGGGATTACTGGTGGTATCACGAGCACAGTGGAGGGCTAGGTCATCGTTCAAGGGGAATCTGTCTCCTCACTGTGTGCTTTCCTCCAGCCGCATTCACCACCGGGTAGGAAAGTGGAGAAGACGGGTGGTTCAGTCGTTCCATGTATATTATTATAAGTTTGAAGTAAAAATGCCTAGAAATATGTGTTAACATCTATCAAAGGAATGGGGAACCTACATATGTGTGTATGAAGTTATTTTAATGTGTAGAATAATAACTACAATAAAAATTACCTAAAAAAGTAAAAAGAAAACCTAGAAGTAAAATGACTAAAAGGTATGTGTATTTGAAATGTCGATATATAACTATCAATCAATATATTTGTAGATTTAACTAGGAAAAAAGTTTAAACACTGTTTTCATTCCTTTTCGTCTCTTTCATTACAATAAAAACAAAAATAAGATCAAAGCAAAAGCACTAAGTGCAAAAGCACTTAACACCAATAACTCAGAAGTTTCAAAACAGACAGAAAAGTCTAATACACTCTTAAGGCGAGAAACAAACAATTCTTCTTGGGTAGTTTATCACATATGTATGAAGTCGTTGCTCTATGTGTGTCGCTTGACCCAGGGTCTGGGGTGGTGTCTGCATGTGTATGTGTCTGAAAATGAAAGGTGAGTTACTTGCCCTGAATGGGCCAAGGACACCATGATGGAGGCCGGGGTCTGCAGTAAGAGGTCTGCAGTTGTTACCACTGATTTTTTGTAGTGTCTTCCCACTGTGAAAATCTGTCAGGAAAATTAGGTAATTTGTCTAGAGACGAGTGGATTTGCTGTGAGTGGAGTGGAGCTGTTGGGTTTATTTGGATTTTTCTCTTGAAAAATGTGTGTGTCTTTCCCTTCCCTTTGCAGTAGCTGGAAAGCTCACTGGGCTGTGGCTTCCCTGTCGTTTGGCTCTCCATGTTCTAATGAGGCCTCAGCACACGGCTCAGAGGCACTGCACCTCCGGCTGACACGTCAGATGGAAAACAGCGTCATTTGGGCCCCAGATTCTCTCTGGGTGTCCCTGGTTCGTGGTTCTCTCTTTCGCTTGCTGGTCAGAGGTTATTGTAACTGATGGAGTGTCTCCTCCACTGGCCCTCAGCTTGATCTGCACTTAGCAGAGCTGATGGGATCTCCATGTGGCCAGGAAGGACTGCTGATCACAGTGCCACCCACCCTCTTGCTCTCCAGCTCTATTTTTCATTCCAGCTGTGCCTCCAGAAATGCCCTCTAAAATGAACGTCAGATGTGTTCTTTGATAAGATGATGAGGCAGAGAATGTAAGCATCTAGAGTTATGCCTCATAAAACTGAACTTTCAAAATGTGAGTGCATTGGATCGAAGCCAGCCAAGTGAAGTAAAAGCTGGTGGGGAAAGCATGCAGGGAGAGACGGGTGCCTCTGGGCTGAGCAGAGGGCCTGCCTGTGAGAGGCTGTCGAGGGCCTGCCTGTGAGAGGCTGTCGGGGGTGCTGCCTTGCTCATCCTCCTTCCAGATCTAACAGGCAGATGTCAAAGCCACCTTAATGAGAATGTAGGTGATGCTAAATTCAGAGGTGTTCTCCAAGGCACAGAGAGAGTAGCTGGAAAGTGCACAGAAGAAAGTAATTTTTACCATCGATGCCACTGCGATAATGGAGGTTCGGGGCCCAGAGACCACCTGACTGCATAGGACACCCCACCCTATTACCCCTGAGGGACCTCAGATAAGCATCTTGGGAGCTTGAAAACCTCGTTTTGGGGGTACATGCATCATCCCTAGGAATGACCATAGGATTCAGAGCCCAGTTTTAAGATATGTTGGGCTCTGCAGTGGCCTTGTCACAGGAGATGAGCTTAGTTATTTCACCAAAACATGGTCAGTGCCAGCCTGTGCCACCACTGGGCTCAGTTCTGGGAATATAACTATGGAGAAGCAGACATGGCCTCTTGCCTGGAGCAGCTCAGAGTCTATCTAGGAGAGAGACAAGTAAATAAGTAACCAGGTAAGACAGTTCCTACAGATTGTGAGAAATGGAATAGGGTTTGGAAAAATCGAGGAGAGAGTGAGTTTAGGTCAAGAGGTAAAGCTAGGCCTCTGAACAGGGGCCTGAAGGACAAGAACCAGTGGCTCAGGAAGAACTGTGTGCAGGGCACTGAGGAAAGAGAGGTCTGGAGAAGTCAGAGAAAGAGAAGCAAGCGAGATGCAGCGGGTAGGAGAGAGATAACGCAAGGGGGTTGGCAAGCCGAGCAGAGCAGAGCTCGTGGCGTGTGGGGGTCACAGGGGAGCGTGGGTGTTCGTCTAAGAGCAGTGAGCAGCCAGTGGGGATTTACAAGGAACCGATGTGATCTGGTGTCAGTTTTAAGGGAATGACTCTGGCTGTCCTGTGGAAAGAGGGCTGTAAAGCGTCGAGAGTGGAGGAGAGAGCACGGACAGGAGGCTGTCACAGACCAGTGAGAAGCTCTGCTGCTGCAACTAGGGTGGTGGCTGTAGAGAGAGCAGAGGGACAAAGGCGAGCTCTCCTGGGAGGCGGAGACGAGACGTGCGCTGGACGACATGGGAAGACTAAGGCTGAGAGCAGCAGGGAACATTTTGTGCATGCTCCCCCCTCTTACACAACCACTGGATGCGGTCCCCTAAACCCCATCGACACTGGACATGGCCCCGAGTGGGTGTGAGCTCTCTTACAAAGTACCTTTCCAACCTTCCCCACCAATGATAGACTGAAAACCTTTGCAAGAGACTTGAATTGATATTAGCACAATTGGGCCCTGGCCTTCTTCTTGAGAACGAGGTCCCGGAAATTTATACCAGCTTCGTCTCCCCCAAGCCCCACCGAGCCCTGACCCCTAATCTAGTCGTGACCATACAAAGCAGCCCTGAGCTCTCAGTCCCTTTTATGGTTAAGTTTCCTCTCCAGGCCTCTACCAGCCTTTATTCCTGTTCTGAATCCCTAACCCACCCTTCTTCCCATTAGTGTCATCTGCAAACTTAATGATGACCATGTTCTGTATTTTAGCCTCCAGGTCCTTCAGAAACAACGTTGTCTGTATTTATTTTGAAGCCATGAGCAGATGGCCATGCTGCATGAGCACAGGCATTGAAATTTGAACTGAAGAAATGTGATTTTGGAATGAGACTGGTTCCCCATGACTATTGCTAAAACTTTATCCTATAGAGTTTAATTTCATATCAAAGTTGGTATTGTACTCAAAGTAAAATTTGCATCAGAGTTGATCTCATACGTTTAATAGTGTGATTTATTAGTACGCTACAAAAAGTAAAGACATTTGTATAGATGACTTAAACACATTTCTATTTCACAGGCACACCATTTTGTAGTTTTCCTTCTAAGAGCTGTCAGTAATTTTCCCCATCACCCATGCAAACACCACCTGACACGAAAAGACGAAAATTCTATCCACACCTGACTTCTAATCATTGTGCTCTGAGGCTGAGATTTCCTTCATTGTCCCCAGTCTCCTTCTATACCTCGCCCCACACCCAGGTTCTTAAGTAGCACTTACACTTTTTCCATATCTAACCACACTCGAAGTCTAGAAATAGTGAAAACTCTAGTTTTTGAGGCTGTGGACTTTTTGCTAGGGGTATGGTGGCCATCATCGTATCCCTGTTCTGCATGGGTTAAGGGATGTGTAATGTTGGGAAAGTACATCTTACCCAAGCATCCTTAGACAGCTCTGGAACTTTGCCTTGCACTCATGGAGCATCAAGCATGCAGGATGAGCACTTTCACTAGAGATTTACATCAGAAACTTTATACTGAAACGTCATCCACAGTCGGTGTTAAAGCTCTCCCACAGTACTTCCCTCATGCCGCCATATCCCCTAACGCTTTTATGGCGGTAAAATCTTGCCCTTCTGAGTTCACATGCTTGCCAGCCCATGCCGTGTGTCACTTCCTGCCCCTCCAAGATCCGAAGGCACAGAGGACACATTGGTCACCACAACAGACCACAGGCCTGCTTTGTTATCTCTGAAACCTGTGGGGGTCACTCATCAGACTTAGCTGTAACTGGAGGAAGATGCTTCTACTTCCCTTAATTAGCAGCCACCATCTTTCTTCTTCTATTGTTTCTCCTTTTGTTGTCGGAAACGCACTTTGGCTCTCTTGCAGGCTTGTACTCCCAGCAAGCAGTCTGTCAGTTTCTCTTATGATTTTTGGACTCTCACCTGTTCATGGCACGTGCCTGTGGAATAAATAACAAGAAGAGGGCATATTGCCGTGGCATAGAGTTGTTCGAAAAGTGAGGACTGCACCTGGCACCTGCATGATTTGCTGCTCCTCATGCAAAGTGAAAATGTGAGACCTCAGCTTTATAAAGAACCATTAAATGTACTAAAATGTAAAGCTTTTTCCTTTCTTCCAAGCTCTCCCTCAACTTTTTTTTCGTATTTTTATTTGCTATTCAATGTTGCTTTAAGTAAAAACAATTAAAAATTTAAATAATCAGCATAAATTTTGCCATTCATCTTTATGTTGTGCATGTGAGATTTAAATGCTAATATAAAAGCATTTAAGTTGTTTGTGAATTACCAAAATTATACAATTTGTATTTTATAGCTTATACATGAATGTGAATTTTGTTCCTACCCAGGCAGTGAAAACACTGCACAAAACAAACTCAACTATTTTATTTCACTTCTTAATATGCACACATTCTACCAATATTCCCTACTTTTGGATTATTGATAAAAGCAAGGAAGAACTGAAAGTAAAAGAAACTATGGGCTGTCCTATTTGTCCCTTTCCTATGTTATCATTATCATCAAAAGTGGTTGGCTAAAGCAGGGAAATAACAGGAAAAAGGAAAGCTATGATATCAGGGTTCTTCAGTATTTCTTAGAATGCCATTGCCTTCTTGCATTTGAAACACGTGGTGGTGTAAACAGAAAGTGGGATCTGCCTGACACTTTGGTTCCTCCTCCCCCACTGACACACACTCATCCTGAGTCTCCCACAAATCAGGGCCCCACAGAATCCTGAGCTCACGGGCATCGCAAACCCATGTGGATTGAATAGCAAGACCCACAAACACGCATGATGTGCATGTCTCCTCTGCTCCTGTGGGCGCTCCTCGTGCCATTGGATCTCACTGAGAGCACAAGTTCAAAGGTAAAATGATTACGAATATTAAGTCAAGTGCAGGACTCTGTTGAGCACAGGGCCCTTCTCGGCAGGGGTCTGCATAGTTGCTCAGGCTGCGTGCCTTGGAGCCCACCTTGGGGCTGAGAGGGTGACAGGGTTGGGTAGTTGGAGGAAGACCGGCAGAGCAGAGCCTTGACTCTGTCCAAAAAAATCACTTATTATCTTACGAAAGGCCCGCACCTGTGGGTCTTTCTGGTCCCATTCTGTCAAGCACATCTAAAAGTTTGCTATGTCTTTGGCTAAGGAGGTGGACAAAATAGGAGGGGCTCTGCCGACTCCTTCATTCCAGTTGATGAGGAGGCAGCACTGAGGTTGACATGAGAAGCCAGTAGTGAACCTCAGCAGCACAGACTTAAATTCCTAATCACAAGGGAAGCACTGAAATACAGTGTCAAGGTCCCACTCACACTTTGAAAACAACTGCTGTCGCTTAAAATGGAGGAATGGTGATCCGGGCAAAATTAGGATAAAATTTTCCATCCAGCTTATTTTGTGTGGAGAATTTGACTTTGTGCAATTCAAGACTTATGTCGTATGCTTTTGCAAATGTCAGAATTATCAAATTATGTAATGAGATTTATAATAATGTCTTCATTCAGGGTTCAGTAAGCTGTTTTCCAGCTGGCTGGAATTGGACTTTCCTTTGAACTCTGAACATTTTGCCCGTTTCAAAGAGCCCATATTCGATTTCGTACAGGGTTTTGGTGCCAAGGGTTCTGTTTTTCCAACTTCTCCATCAGCTAATGTTTTCTCATACAAAATCTGTAAGACTCCACAAATGAAGCTCTCCTGATGTGTAGCGAATGATTTCTAATATGAGGGAGTTATGTGTGAAAATGGCAAAGCTGTTGCTGAGTGAGTACTGTGGCGTCTTGTTTGCTCTTATGAAGAATACTCATGTTTATTAACGAAGTACCTGTTCCGAAGTGTCCCTGTCACTAGCCCTCAGTCACTCCCTGAATATTAAGGATGAGGTAATGAAAACCTTTTGCAATGGCTCTGTGCTCTGCCCACCTAAGAGAGCTGCATGTTGTCCATGCAGGAGGACTTGCGCCACAGTGCAGAGAAGGCCTCTGCAGGATGACAGCTTAGTGGGTTTTGTTCCATATATATATATATGTATATATATACATATATATAGATACATAAATATGTGCACACACATATGTGTATATGTGCATGTGTATGTATGCATGTATACATGTGTGCATGTGTGTGCATGTGTGTGCACATATGTATATATATATATGGGGGATTATCCAGCGTGGCAACATGAGTCTGCCGGTTAATTATCACCCTCCTGCTGACTTGGCATCAGCAGCACGGATCGCCGTAGGGAGCACAAAGTCCAGGCACAGGAGAGAGGCTGGTCTTGCCTTTTCTCTCTGCTGCCTTTCTCCTCTTGCTGAGTCTCCCGGCGGGATGAGCTTTGTTCCAGACCTGTTTGCTCACGTCCTGGAACTGCTTCACACCCTTCACAGCCTTCTTCCTCCTTCCTGAGAAGTACAGCGCCCCACCCCTTCCATTACCACGAGCTAAGGACAAAGATGCTCTGTTCGTCCTCAGCGTGGCTCTGCGTTGTCTTCCGTTTCCACTCAGATGCCCTGGCTTTGGGGCGCAGTGCATGCGCAGTAAGCGTACGTTGGCGGTTGCCACTGAACTATCATGTTTAAGTCACAGTGAAAATATCCTAAAAGCCGTCAGATGTGTGGCTTCTTCCTGGAGGACGGGCCTGAGGAAGTGCAGGCGGCGCTTCTTTTCCTCAGGAAGGACCCTGACCTGAGACGTGCCCGAGGCGCCCCTCTGCCAGCCCCGCTGGTCCTGCGCACTGTGCCCGGCAGAGGGGCGTTGATGGACAGCTGTCCGGGCCAGGCTTTCCCACCGGTCACACATTGTAGCCATTTCAGGGTCAGCCATGCATGCCGGATTAATTAAGTGCTTTTTTTAAAAGTCTCCAAAGCAGGAAAACATCTTTCTCCGACTGGTATTTTTTACTTATTTGTTAATGAGCGTCTGCACAATAGATGTGGTCTGTAGCTTGTTTTCCAAGGAGAAATTCAATTTGGCTTTTGGAGACGCTGCTGCTCAGATAGAGTTCAATTCTATAATTGAAGCCGCTGCAGAATAGCTTGTGCACCGTGCAGTGCTCCGCGGGATCCCCGGGGCTGCCTGGGTGGAGACCACCTTCCGTCTGTTCTGAATCCATCCCTGGAGCTGGTCAGAGAGGCTGAGAGAAAATGTCTCTTCTGGGGCTGGTGGACCCTGTGGTGGCCTGTGAAAGTTGTGTGAACCGTGGCTGACTCCACAGGCTCAGCTCGATTCTTTGTAGTCAGAAAGGGGCTCGTGGTAAGCCACCCTGCACAAAGGAGAGAGCCAAGTTCTCTCCAACTGCCCTTCCAGAAACTTCTTTTCTAACTCAGCCTCCACAGTCCGCCCAGAAGCCTCTTCTGTGATCACCTCGTGTGCACGGAGTTTTCCTGACTTGTCCAAAAACTTTTGGCACAGAACAGCTTGCTGGCAACAGAGGGCACCTTTGGGAGAGAAAGTGTCCGCCCGAGTGTCCTGGGGCTCGGGCCCTCGGCCCACCAACACCCACAGCCTGAGTCAGTGACAGAAGGAGAAGGGACCTCTGCGTCCCTCAGAAACTCCTCTCACATCCCCCGCTGGCCACTGGCCAATGCACTGTGAATTCTTCAAGGTACAAAACGCCCCTGCCTAGCCCCGCCGCACGGTTCTAGCTGCCGTCTTTGTGCTGTGGGCGAGCTGAGGAAATACTCCGGGCACCAGAGGCTGGGAGGAACACTGTCCCTTTCTCCTACCTCCTGGGCACTGATCAAGCACCAACAGAAATAAATAGGAACTGGAGCTGGTTCTGCCTGCTGGGACCGGGCCAGGCCTCCTCTCTAATGTTCACCACGATCGAGCAAGGACGCTTGAGGAATTTGCAGCTTAGAGCTGTTGAGTATCTTGAAAAGAACACAGGTAGTTGTGAGTTTTAACTGGAATTCTAATCCAGGATGCCTAGCCCCCAACCCATGCCTTTCAGCCTCTGCTAGGAACATGCGTGTCCAGAAATCCAAAGTGGCCCAGGAGTCAGCGCCATTGCAGAAGCAAAGGTGTAACAGAAACACTCCTTGCTCGGAGACTGAGCTGGAGTGGCTAGTGGCGGGAAGCATGTCCAAGTGATCATTAACAAAATATCAGCCGTCTTTCATATCACCATCAAGCATCAGATGTGAGGTCTGGGATGCTAGTGCCTTCGCCCCACGGAACACACCAGGAGCGTGTCCCCATGTGCATTCCTGAGCGGCTGGACGACTCTGGAGAGGAAATCTGCCTCGTTCTCCACAACCACACTTCGGTCGGTGGATGACTTGCTAAGTGAGAGGGGGTGACTCGGACTGCTCGGTGACAGGTGGCTGCACACTCCAGGCCACTCCTCACAGTGTGAAGTCCTGGACAATGACCTTCACACCAGGGGTTCAGCCTCCTTCTGAGTGCAGCAAAGAGGGTGGTGGGGTGAGGGGTCGTACCCCCTGCCTTTTCCTGTACCTTATTCAGCTGTGAAATGTGGCCCATTTAACTAATACTCACAGAAGCAATCAGAAGAGAAGATGGAGCTGATTTCTATCTCCAGGCAGCAGTGGCTCTGAATCTTCAAGGAAGCCTCATAGTAAATTAAATACTCAGAGAGATAAGATGTTTCCTCCGTTTAGCAGCATGCTGACCTCTTTCCCATTTGATCAGCGAGCGTTTTTCATTCTAGCAGCTTTTTTAATCATAGTTTCAGAACACTGCAGTAGTGAGGTCTAGCTCCATAATGTTGGCACCTTCATCCATTCAACAAACACTGAGTTCCTGCTGCAGACGGCACCCTGCTCTGGGTGCTGGGGCTGCAGCGGCATCCCTTAGGAATGTCGCCTTGCGTCTCGAAGCCTCAGCATCCTCATCTCTAGAATGGAAACGGGACAGCGCCTCCTCATAGGATGTGTCCACGAATCATTGAGCAGCCAGACCCTCAGTTTCCTTAGGTGTCGCCCCCCAGAGCGGACCTGCTCCAGGCCCGCTCTGTGACCTTCCACGCTGTTTCCAGGTTTCCCGGAGAGAAGGCCCAATCAGGCCCCTTACTCTCCTCATGGGAGTTCAGGAAGCCTTGTTAAATGATCTAATCCTTTCTGACTCATTTCCCAAAAGCAAACCCAGATGCAGCCATCAGCAGGAGGAGGAACTGTTGGTGTCGGTGCACAGAGCCAGCAGTGGTCCCGCAAACCACCTTACAGGCTAATCTCTGTACAGTCCCGGCTGTTGCGTCAGAATTGTTGGGGCAAAGGGGATCAGCAGCTTAAGACTTTCAGTGCATGTTGGTGGATTGCTCTCAAGAAAAGTTGTTTTGGGTGATGCATACTTTTTATTATCGTGGTAAGATGTACATAAACATAAAATGTGCTCATCTAGCCGTTCTTCATGGCACTAAGTATATTCACAATGTGATGCGACCCTCTCCGCTGCTTCCAAAATCTCTGGTCAGTACAAATAGAAACTCCGCCCTCTCAGCGATAACTCCCCATTCTCGCCTCCCAGCCTCGGGTGGCTGCGCTGCTCTGTGTGCGTCTGCCTGTTCCGAGTCCGTGTTGGAGGAGTCGCACAGCATCTGGCCCATTGTGACTGCTCGTTTCACGTGGTGTGTTGCCTTCCAGGTTGATCCGTGTTGTTGCTTCTGCCTTCTCACGGCGGAGTAATACTTCCTCGCTTGAATGCTTTACGTGTTGTTTTCAGTCATCTGTTGATGAGCATCGAGGTGTTTCTACCTTTCGGCTTTTGTGAATAGTGATGTAATGAACGCTTACAAACAACCCTCTGTTTCAGTCCCTCTGTTCAGTTCATATATATATATATATATATGTTGGAGTAGAATTGCTCAGTTGTAAGTGTACATTTACCTTTCTTGAGGAATTGCCAAATTGTCTTCCACAGTGGCTCGACCGTTTGGCAATTCATTCTTGATACTAAACACTAAGACATGTTTCATTGACATGTTAGACTTTATCATCTGACTCTCCAAGTGTTGAAACTATGGTACAAATGCATTTGGGGTCAAAATAACTCAATAGAATCATACAGGGTAGCATCCGTTACAGCAGACTTACCAGTTCTGTCCCGGGCATTTAGAACCCATCTGCTACCACATGGTATCAACCACCACGTCCCAGTGCGCCAGTGCAGGCGAGCCGCCAGCATCCATTGTGCAAGCCTGTGCTGACATCCAGCACTTCAGACCCCAGCACTTCGGTGCCCCTGAGTGAGGACCTCTGGGCTGTTTCTAGTTTGGGAGCCACATGGGTCCGCATGCCACTCAATTCTCGAGTTTGGGTCTCCTCCCATCACATGGGGCTAGAAGCTCCTCCTGGCCACTGCTGCCCTGTATGGAGCCCATTGGCCAGTGCTTCCACTCAGCCTCACTCGTACCTGGGATCGAGGGGACTTCAAATACAGAAAAAAAAATCTAGTATGTTTTAAGCAAACTACCTAAAGTCCACCTTCAGCTAAGACTAGGTAAGAGAAGGAAGGGGCAGGGAGCCAGACCGAGAGGAAAGCTTCTGGCCCCTCCTAGTTCCACCTGTTTATTGAGAGTCAAGGATACAGCTCTGAGAAACAGCATCCCATCACCACGACGGTCATAGTCTAGGAGGGAAGACACATGAGAATCAAAAAATCCTAGAGGTTTGTCTAAATAGAAATTAACTTGAGTGTCCTAAGAGACAGAACATTTCCTATTAAAATAACACAAAAATGCTTCTTAGTCTGGGCAAGGGAGAAGGGTGGTCCAGGAAGGCGTCCCTGGGAAAGTGATATCAGAGCTCAATCTGAGTTAAGAGTTATCAAAGTGTGGGGGAGGGTGTGTGCATGTGTGTGACTGAGTGTGCGAGTGTGTGTGAATGTGTGCACACATGTGTTGGGGAAGGGCATGGGAGATGCAGTGGAAAGTAATTAGAGAAACTAGAGGGTCGTGTCCATGACAGGAGGGAAGAAATAAATCCAGTGCTTGAGCATAAATGGCCAGATGGAGAAAGGTAGGTGGTATGGGGCCATTCACATTTAACCAGGTCCCAGGCTCCTGCCAGCAAGCACTAGGAAAACACTTGACAGCTTTAAGTAGGGTGCTTAAGGATGGGTCGGAGGGGATTTCATTCCTTGTAGTGATAGCAACGGGAAAAGTGTAGTTCTGAGAATTTCCAAAGATGCTGTAGTCACTTGGGAACTTTCTGGATGGGCCTGCCACTCCTTCTTGGTGGAGGATGCGTGAGCAGCAGGGGTCTTCCCTGCACCTGAGCTCTGGCACGACACACATCACCTCTGGTGCAAACCCCAACTGCTCCGTGTCGTTCTTCCTGCCTCTGAGGGTTGATGTACATTTGTGCGCATAAGCTAGCGAGGTTCTGCAACCCCGGAAGTCAGGCAAGTGACCCCATGAGGGAAGAGATGGGTCACTTCGCTGTCACACTTCAGTGCGTGTCTGTTTCCAGAAGCAGAAAATACTAAACTCAAACCAGTGTGGGCACGGGTGGCCAGGCCTGTCGGTTCAGGGAAGCCATGACCTTTGAACTTGGCAAAGTCGTCATTTCATTTGACTCCCACTCAGCCCTGGAAGCCGGCCCACAGCTTCAAAGGGGAACCTTCACTTGGTTGCTCAAACATTTATCAGGTCAGTGTGCAGCAGATCTGGGGAGGCAAAGGGAGGTCTGGTCTCAGGAGCTTTTTCCCAGTCACCGCAGCGCATGCGTGTGTGTACACACACTCACACACACACTCATGCACATGTATGCACACGTGCAAACAGACACAATCACATATCAGTTATGTCTATGTTTTTAGGGAAACCTGGAACATAACTATGTACATGCTAATATATAACTGTTTTCATGAGGCTTTCCATATTTTCATGAAACGAAAGAATAAGCAGTCTTTATAAATACTTCAGAGACATTTTGATGTTTTCAACTATATTATAATTCAAATATATTATATAATTAAACCTGAGGCTGAGAGACAAATGAATTTGAATATACATATACAGAATTTGAATATGTATATTTCAACTCAGAGCAAATGACTTCTCCATTTTTATTTCTCTGTGAAATCTTGCCATCTCTCTGTCCTGAAAGATTGTTTCCTCTTTTGAATTCCTGAAGTACTGCGAGGAGTACTGTTCACATGATGCTTACTTGAGTCTGCCTTGTTCTGCGGGGTTGTCTGCATGCATCTTGGCCCCTAAGTTCCTTGAGGACAGGAAGATGTCTTTCTCATCTCGCGATCACCCAGACTGAACGGACGCCTTGGATGCTCATGAAATACCTGTAGGATGAACTGTGTACTCCCTGTTCTCACTGTGAGTGAGGGGTTAGCCAGAGCCACGAGCCACAGCCAGCACTCACCTCTCAACCTCTCGCTCTGTAGTGTGTCATCAAGGTTCTCCTGGGCGTGTGGTGTAGACAACCCGGGCTGTACCCTCCAGCCCTGATCAGCTCCCTGAGCAGCTTCCCCGGCCTCCCTTCTGGCCAGCGGTGCACACTGTGGAGCTCTGTTCCACTTGCAGGAAAACCAGACTCCAGGTGGAATCTGGTCCTGCAACAAGCAAGGAGCTTTCTGAGCAGAGAATTCAGGTGTCATGGGACCCAGCACCTGATCTGCAAAGACCCATGGTCACTTGGCTCTGTGGACTTTTGTCCCATGGAGAGGCACACAGCTGCAGGAGGCCAGAGCTCCGCTCTCTAAACAAGGGTACCCTTGTACCTTGTTCCTCGTCCCTCGTCCAGCTCTCGATCAGCGAAGTGTAATCATGAGGAGTAGTGAGTGAAGGAGGCAGCAAAGACCATTTCCTGGGCGCTAAACATGACAGAAGTCTTTCAGAACTAGATTTAGGGCCACATAACTGATACCTCTTTGTTAGTTACCACTAGTGCTCTGATTCTGGTTTCTTCTAGGTGTGTTCTTTACTTCTGTCTGGCAGAACTTGGTCTCCCAGTTTTTGCAGACTGGGCCGGGTCAGGAGGAGCGGGAGTTGAGGAGAGAAGGGACAGTCCCCTCTTGCTGCACTGCCTCTAGCCACCTCATCCTCTGGAATTAAGGATTTGAACATTTTTTTAAACTCTGAATCCTATTTCATGCTCATTCACTATATCCAGTCACTCACCATGTCCAATCAGTTTTATCTCCTGAATGTCTCTGAAATTCTTCTCTTCGCTCTAATTCAACGTCCTCACCTTAATCAAACTATCATCGTCTGTTTTCTAAACTAACCTCCTAAGTGGCTTCTCCAGTTTCTGCACAGCTATGAAAGTCAACTTGCTGAATATAAATTGAATAATATCACTTTCTCTCTTAAAATTCTGCAGTGACTTCCCATTTATTTAAGACAAATTCTAACATCCTGGGTTCTGCAAGAATTGGCTCTGACACTCGTCTGTCATTTGCTCCCTGAGCTCCAGTGGGGGTGGGTCTGCTGCTAGATTCTCAGACACCCATCTCAGCCTCTGCGGGAACTCTTCCTCTGGCCCGAAACACTTTCATCCCCTTTTCTTTTCCTCAAATCTTAAATATTTAAAAATCTTAAATAAATATTAAATAGCCCCCCCGTAGCGCCTCATACCCTGACCTGGGTCACGTCTTCTGTGGACGGTCCCAGAGAGCCCTCACTTACCATGAACAGTCACAGACAGTCAGTTGCCTCATTTTTGACTGAAGGGCTGTCTTTCTTGCTGGATTATAAACTTCATGATTTCAAAACTGTGTTTGTCTTAATCACCACTCTATCCCAAATGCCTAGCACAGAGCCTTAAATGCAACTCATCTGCAGCGCCTGCTCTAGGCCAGACTTCTGCTGACTGCCAGCGAAAGGAATGGGTAAGCAACCTGAGATCTCAGGAACACACGCTTTAGAAATTAATCCAGCAGATTCTGCAACCCTCTGTCAGCTTCTTTCTCTTTTCCCATTTATTTTGGTTCAACTTACTCTATAGATTGCCTGGTCTAGCTTTCAGACAGCAATTGACTTTATGACAAATACTAAAGAAAAAGAAAAGATTTAAAACCTCTGTCTTCGTAGTGTCAACTGTTATTAGTTTTCCCTCTCCAACTAATAAATAGACACTACTTTTCTTCCCCCTCTTCTCATGTCTGATACATTTAAAGAATGTCTGTGTGTCTCTCTCTTTGTCCCTTAAAATTTGTGACTCATTCCTTCTTTGTTTTTTCGTTTATATTGTTGACACTAAAAGCCATTATATTTGTCCTCATTCTTGATGACTCTCATTGTCTGAAGCCTTCTCAGTCTATTCCATCTTTTAGAAGATGTCTCCTTGTTTTTGGATATATGTGTGCATTTTTTTTTCTCTTCCTATTCTAAGCAGAAAGATCTTTTTTTCTGCTTGTTTATGTCATTTCCTTATTTAGATATTCAGAAATAATTTCAGTTGTTTAAGTTTATTTGTGATTCCACAAATGGCACTTATTTATAGTAAAATAAATGGGAGAAAGAAGGAAAGGTGAGGATGGAGGAAAAGAAGGAAGAAAGAAGGAAACAGAATTTGATTATGCTGAGAGCTGGTTTGTATGAATGGGAGATAAGATATCATGCGAGAGGGAAGACTGCAGTGGTTTTAAAGGGCAGGATAAACAGGATAAACAGGGAAATGAGAACGGAACAAGAGTAAGAGTCCTCTATGAAAACCAAAGAAAATCTTCCGGTATCCTGAGAGAAAAGATGGTAAACTAAGAGCTAGTCATCATAAAACATCTCTCTTTGGGTAAAACGATTGAAGGAGATGCCAGCCTGTGGGTGGATCAGAGATGTCATCTTCAGAAAGGAAGCTCTGATCAATGCATGCATAACTGTTACTATATTTTAAATATATTATTTGACACATGCAATCTATGCTGACATGTTTCTTTTAAAGTAAAATAATATAATCACAACCTGTGAAGCCACCACCCAACCCCCAAACTAAAATATTAACAGTAACTCTCATCAACCTGCAAGTTCTCTCATTCCGTTTCCAGTTCCTCCTCCCTATCCAAGAAGACCATTATCTTGATGCTTATTAACCTGTTGCTTATATACCTACACACATTATTTTATTACACATGTATGTGTGATTAAATATATTTGTGTATATATATGAGATAAATGTGAACAGTTATGTAAAACAAAATAAGATCAGAGTCAAACATCGGTCTACTGTATATGAAAAACACACGGCAGTTGCCTAGATCACACATTTTATCTGGGTGCACTCTTCTTGAATGCCCAGTGTGGTTGGGGTGGGGACAAGGAAGGTATTTTGTCACTAAGGCACACTTCTAGAAACGGAGTGAAGAGATTCCTTCTTATAGAATAGAAAAAAGATAGGCAGGAAGGAAGTAGGAGCATTTGAAAGTACTTTCTCCAGGTCAGTGAGTCTGCCTGTAGAGCAAGTTTGAAACTTAATACGTAATGAAGAGCTTAACTCTTAATTGCTATGCTTACTATTACATGGTTAATAGAAAATTCCTAAAAATAAAATGTTTCCTAATTTCAGTCTCCAAAATGAAAAAGATTTCTGTTTTCTTCTCCTTTTAGGATTTGTTTTCATTATAAAAGATCTAGAATAATTGCTTAATAAAAATAACTGTGAAATTTTGGCAGAAAATATGAGGGAGGGAGGGAGGAAGGAAGTTTCCCTAAGAGGATTTATTTTTCAGTTTCTTTCATATTTTGTATAAGAAGACTCAAGGCAATAAATATGTAAATTCTCCTTATTTGGGCTATAAATTCAGTGAAATTCCAAAGTCACAGGAGCGTTTGTATGGAAACTGAGTCTCTGCCCTGAAATGTCCGTGGCTGAGTAAGGCCCAGGATTAGCAAAAGCATTCCTGAAGACAAGGCCGGAGGACGTGGGCCACCGGACTTCCAGACATACCCAGTGGCAGTAACGACAACAGCGTGGTACTGATATGGGACAGAAAAGTAAGTGAGACTGGAGAACCCAGAACAAGCCCGTGAACATGGGGACGTCTGACATACATGGCACAGAGGCTATCAGGTCATGAGGACGGGCGAGACACTCAGTAAACAGCCAGAGCGCCACTGGTTACCGTCGTGGAAAACATGGTGGACTTGTACCTACGTCACACCGTACCCAGATCGACTCTAGATTGACTGAAGACTTAATTATGAAAAAAAAAACTTTAAGAATTAAATATGTGTATATATAATATCATTATGAACTAGACATGAGAAAGGTCTTCTTTAAAAACATACAAGAAGTACTAGGCATTTTATACCATTAGATTGGCAAAAATGAAGCATGAAAACGACAGGTGTGGGTGGGCGGTGGGGGCAGGCAGCGAAGGGGACTCCCGCAGATGTTGTTGGAAGTCAGTGTTTGACTAATCGTATCCCTTTGGGAAAGAGTTGGGCTTTGTCCTGTGAAGGTGAATATTTGTCTACCTGTATGTGACGGCTGTATTCGTAAGTATATAGTTTAGGACTGTGCTTCTCTCGCTTTAACGAGCACCCAAACCACAGTTTGGGGGCCCCACCCCTGGAGGTCTGGGATAAAATCCATAAATGTGCATTTCTAAGAAGCACCCAGGTGACAAGGCTGCTGCTGGCTTCCAGTCACCCCTGGAGAAGCGCTGCAGATGTCTCCACTGGTGTCTCGAAAGGAGCAAGAATGTTGAAAACCACCCTGTTGGTGATGGCAGCACTCTGGACACAACCTAAATATCCATCAGCCAAAGAATAAAAGAATGGATAAATGAATAGAGTACGTTCACACAATGAAGTCTCACACAGCACTGACGATCAATGAACTATAAGTACAAGTAATAACCTGGATGGATCTTTGAAGCAGAACGTTAAGTGTAAAAAGTTAGGTAAAGAAAATTACATACAGCCTGATGCCACTTTTTAAAATAAAGCTAACAGGTTAAATAGTGTATTGCTTAGGAGAAAATACTTGGAGAAAGCTAGGACGCAGAGTAAGGGAAGGAATGAAAAACAGCAATGGAAAAGGAAAAACTCTCATGACTGGGTGCGTACAGTCATGGTAGCTTTTAGGTGGATAGAGGTTTGCGTTTGTTTCGGAGGTGTCTGTAGGTTACACGTATTCTGTGTGTGGAAACATACGCTCCGTACACGTAAAGTGGAAAACATTTCATGAGTGTCAGCAGACACACAGTTACACTAAATGAAACAAGGTGAGATTGTAAGGAAGCTAACATTGTAATTACAGTTCAAATACTCATCGGATGTAGTAAAGGACAGAAATGAGCCAGAAAATGGGTGTGCGAGGCAGAGGATGCACCTGAGACTTCCTTTTGCAGAGGAAACGTCGATGAAAAGACGAGAGAGGAGCTGAGCCATAAGCAGAACCGAGGATGGAAAGCGAACAGAAGACAAATAGAAAGAAGAATTTAAAACTGTATTTAAAGCAAACTCTCCCAAGTTGAAGAAAGGCCTTAGTCTTTCTCCTCAAAAGTACTACCAAAATAGCAGCAAACTAATGCCGAAACCCACATCAAGACATTCCTGGTAAGAGTTCCAATG
Organism: Solenodon paradoxus; assembly: GCA_004363575.1. Lineage (NCBI taxonomy): Eukaryota > Metazoa > Chordata > Mammalia > Eulipotyphla > Solenodontidae > Solenodon > Solenodon paradoxus. The sequence continues at coordinate 77,929 of RJWH01003511.1, forward strand.
TCGAGGATGAAACAGGCTCTTAGAAGCGCCCGGCAGAAACGCAAAGACAAAGACGGGTTGAGTCCAGGCTCAGCCAGACTCCTCTGCAACGACAGACATGCTTTCAAAGTTTATTTGCTAAAATAAATGATTATGAGTAATTAAGAGAAGTCTGAATGAAGAAAGAATAATATATAAATGTAATAATAAAATGCCTAATAATAAAAGTAAAATTTTATAGAGAACCACATAATAAAGTGGACTTTACCTCCATGCCTAAAGCATAAGTTATGATAATTGAAAGGATGTGATAAAATAAATTGAAAGTGAAAAAGAATGGAAAGTGCAGATAGAATTATACATACTAATTGTATCAATATTTCATGATACACATATAATACAAGTGTATCTGTGCACACACACAACTGTGATCAAGATGGACTCGGAATAGATTATTTACTGTATGATACTGCAACTAGTAAATTATTTAGAAAATAGTAAAGTTAGTGCTATAAATCAAAATAGTTTTCAATGATTATTAAAAGGTGAATTTTTTCAATGATAATGTAAGAACTAGAAAAAATATAAGTGACTTATTCAACACTCATATAAGGAAAAAGACTTTCTAATAAAGAAAAGGAAGAAACCAAAAGAAAAAGTTTGTCATCTTTTCCTATAATTTTTTTTTTCAATTTCATTGTCTAAACATTTTAAATTACTTTTTAAAAACCCTACAAACTGGGATAGAATAATTTTTCCTGTATACATCCTAAAGGATTTTTAACTTTAATATGAAAAGACACGTTATTAAACCAGTGAGAAAAAAGCAGCTATCCCACTGGAAATATGGGTGACTGTGATAATTCCTTCATGAGGTAACGAAAAACACAGAAATTATAATCAAATAGAGAAAATTGATCCAATGAGATTTTTTCATCTATGAGATTGACAGTGATGAAATGTTTTCCATTTTAAATCTGAGGAGACCACATTTAGAAGCCACCCTCAGGACACTTAAAAGTTCGGTTCAGGCTGATTATCGGGCAGATGTGCAGCTTCTCTGGTTGCAAAGGGGCTTTGAGACTTTGTTTTGATTTAGACAATTCACTAAAACTTTTTGAGCAGTGATGTTATAGAAGACCACACACACGCATGCACGCACATGATCGAGAGGCTTCTGTCTGGAAAGATGAAGGTTGTAGACATGCCTGCTGTGTCAAGCCCTTGAACAACATTCACCAGATAGGACTTTGCTGAATTCCAGAAGAGGGGAGGGCTTAGGGAAAGGGCAGTGGGTGAGTCCCTGTTTTATATGGTGAGTTATAAACACTGAAGTCATTACCTCATAATAGGTGGTAAGAGCTTAGACAATACAAATGCACATTTTATATTTGTACCAAATGTAAAAGCAAACTGATAGCCAGTAAAATACAAATTCAGGCAGCTATGAATAGCTGTTTATAAATACACGTATAGGTTACAGATTGAAGATTTATGAATCAGTTCCAAAAGGACTCTAAATGGTTGAAAGCATTCCACTCTTTTTGGTTTAGAAATATTCTTTATATGCTAGATCGAGGGTAACCAAGAACCAGCACCATGGTTTGCAAGCGTGACTCTGTTTGCGTCTATGACATGGAATCGGGATCGCCGTCTAGCTGGAGGAGCTTGTAGGGACGATTTGGGGAGGATGACCCTGTGGGTTCTCATATTGGTGACAGTCCTAAAGACTGAAAATCTTCTATTAGTAAACAGAAGTCATAAACCAGTATGATCATGAAGTCATAGGAAAGGAAAGTTGAAAATGTAAGACCCCAAATCATTGTCACTTCATAGGGGAAATACTTGGGTTGGTTTGTCTGCCACTGCGGGTCACTCCGCTTCCATTTCCCCTCTTGATCCCTTGAGAAGGTCCTATCACACAGTGCCTGCTTCACGGTCAGCGCAGGGTGACTCGTCGGTGACACTGCTCGCCGCTCAGGTCGTGGGTGGCTGTGCTCTGGGAAGGGCTGCTGGCTGATCTGTGGCATCTGGAGAACGCCCAGCGGGGCGCCGTCTGCCTGTCCTCATTCTCTGTTCTCCCTCTTCGCAGGACTACTGGCTCAGCCTGCTTTACAAGCGCCTGATCGGCCCGAAAGTCCTGGCTGTGCATGTGGCCGGGCTCCAGAGGAAGCCTCGGCCGGGCCGAGTGATCCGGGACAAACTAAGGATTTACGCCCACTGCACAAACCACCACAAGTAAGTCGTCACGGAGAAGGCCCAAAAGCCACTGAGCGGCTGCCGGCTGCGGCCCCGTGGGCTCCACACTACTGGAGAAGTTCCTGCTCTTTGCTGGTTTCAAATGACCTCTCTCAAAGAGCTGTTTCTCCCAGTGCACAAACCCCCTTTGTCACGCGTGGGGGACGTAGTCCTGAAAGGTTTGTGAAAATGCCCTTTGTTCTTTCGCTTGCTCATCCAGTACATTTACTGAGCATTTTCTCTGGGCCAGTTGATGTGATGCCCATAAGGCTTTGTGTGCCAGCCTCTGAACCAAGGGGAGAAATATAAAATCTGTCCTGTTGACCCACCCACAACGTTGGAGGAAGCATGTCTACATTTCCAAGACATTTGCTGGGAAGCGGCGCCACCAGAAACCCAGACCCCGACCCATGTTTCCCAAGCTGGCAGATAACGAATGATCAGTAATGAAGTGAAGTTCCGATAGAACAGTTTAAAAGATGAGGCTACTAAGATAAAAACCTGAAAGTGAGCCCAAGCCAATCCGCCTGACCGAATACGACGTCCTGTGGAATCGTGTCCTGTGGAAGCGCAGTGGGTAGCCCTGGGAAAGAGAACTCCTTCTCTTAATTAAGAGGAACCAGGGGAGGGAAGCAGACCTCCCAGCCCTCTGTCCTGCCAGCCTGGGGGCTGATGGTAGGGACTGACAAGCACAAAGAGCTGGAGGTCAAGTTACAGCTGAAGGCCTCCCCGTCTTTGATGAGAGAGGAGCCAAGCCCATCAATTTATCAGGATCAGAGGTCTCAAAGGATCACTCTGAGCACTGGGGCCCAGACTCGTCTTGTCTGTAGATACAAGTCTCCATTGTGGATGACGGGGACTCCTCTGGGCAGAGGCCAGAGCCTTTCAACGTCCCTTCTGCTCAGCAGGAAGAGCAGTTCATGACCTGACCAAGAGCGACTGCTCTGTGGCCTTGGCTGGAGTTATCTGATCACAGAAGGAAACACTGTTCCCTGTCTCTGCCCTGGCCCTGCAGTAACCACCCAAAAGGTGGTGGGCTCCTGGCCTCAAGAGAAAAACCATCCTTGGCACCTTTTATCTCTGTGGGGAAGCACATCCATTTGTGGCCTTTCTACTCTCGGTCTGACGGCCCAGGGGACTCTCAGGAGTCAGGGGCCAGCAGGACTTGGGTCTTCCCGAATCGCTCCTCAGGGAGTCTCATCCCTGTGCTCTTGCTGACATTCTCTGACATTCTGGTGGAACATTATTGCTAATATTCTGTGAACTCAGGGCCAGTGACCCGTTGACTATTATATTCTTGGTGTCTAATATAGTGAGTGGCATGAAGGAGCTCCAGGAAAAGTTTGATGGATGAATGAATGAATGAATGCGGGTCAGGGGGTCCTGACATTATTGATTTTCTGGAGGCCTCTTCCCCTTTGATGTTACCACATCGGCTGGAAGGAGGTGGTGTGGAGGGGCTGAGAATCCTACCACTCACTAGTGTGAGATCACAAACACATCACGAAAATCATCTGGATTCTAGTCTCTCTGCATCCTCAACTCTGCTGTGCATTCTGGCAAGTGGCTGCCCTGCGCTTCTCAGTACGATCCCTCCTTCTCATTTAAAAAAAAGTTACTCATTATCCATTCCACACATGACACTGAGGAGAGAAATGGGGTGAAGGTCTCTGTTCCTCTAAGAGCCAGGAGAAAACCCACACGGACGCGATCGGCCAGGAGGTCACAGAGCTCCCTGGGCACCAGTGTCAGACGGATGGCCACGAGGACGGGAGCGTCTGCTACTCTCTGGAAAGCCTTGTGTCCTGCCTGTGTTGCCTCATCCTCCACGCATCATGAGGAAGCGCCATGGATTCACCACATGGTGGACCAGGACAAGCACAGAAGTGCCCCAGGGTGGGCGTCCTAGGCTCACGCTATTCCATCTTGGCCAATACCTGGTAATACTTGTCCTGTCACCCCTTATAGCACACAAATAACTTGGCAAGGCAAAGAATCTGACATTTGGAAAAGACCCTAGAGATCTTCTGACCCAGTGCCCTGTGCAGAAATTCCTTTACCGTCTCCCTCACGGCTATGTGCCTGCTCCGTGAATTCCTCTCTCTGGGCCAGCTCTGCCCTGTGGCTCGCTTCTGACCTCGCAGAGCGTTGTCTTTTATGACTGATTTGGGAGAAAGTGTTAGATACTCAGTCCGACCCCAGCAGGTGCTTTTCTGCTTTCTATTCTAGCTCAGAAATGAGGATTCCAGCAGCACAGCCATCTTCCCAGGTCTTCTCGTTCAGACAAAAAGCTCATTTTGACTGGGAAACCTTTTTATGAACCATTCTTCTGAGACAGTGTATGTTTCCGGGGAGGAGCTGAGGCTCTTGGCCAAGTTCAGAACCAATTGGAACCTGGTTATTGAAGCAAAATTGAGCCTTTTGGGGTTCAAGTTCGTTTGTTGTTGGCAAACCATGACTTCCTGTTTTTCAGAAGAAGTTTTATTAAAGACTCATAAAAAAGGTTCCTGAGGCTTCTTGGACATCAAATGGCTCTTACAAAACAATATTTTGATGAGTTAAGTGTAAATGAATCAGAAACATGTGGATTAAATTTCCCTTAAAATACACAGGGGCTTTGAAATTAGGGAGAAAAAAATGTTTGGCCAAACATGGCCTGACTTTTACCGAACCCAAAAACTTTGAATTAGATTTGGAGACAACCGACCAACCCAGTTTTCAATCACATTGATTTTCAGTGGGAATGACCATGATTCCAAAGCATTGTCCTCCCTCCCTCCTCCTCGTCTTCCAGCTTCACTGGAGACATTTCTAGAACAGTGACTGTTTTTTTATCAGGAAGTCAAGATGACATTCCCCCCCATGTGACATCCCCCCACCTCTTATTTACAGACTCTTCCAATTCCAGCCTCCCTTCCCTGACTCACTCCCTCCTCCTCCCATGGCCACACAGTGAAGATGTTAGGCAGCAGCAGAAGAGACCGAAGATGAACTCCAGATACATGGATTCTCTGCTGCTGGGAAAGTCTCACTATGAGTGAGAAAAGGGGCGAAACAGATGTTCTACTGGACAGAAAAGGCCATTCACCAAGAAAACCAAAGCCACCTGGTCTTGGCGGCATCACTTGTCACAAGTGCCTGCACACATAACTTCAGACCCACTTTTCTAGCAAGCAGATGCTCCTCCAAGGTTTATTTTCCTGAGGACAGAGTGCACACCTTCCCGAAATCTAGACTCAGAGCAGCACGTTCAGGATGGTGCAGCCCTGCCAGCCAAGAATGTGTCTTTGCAGACAAAGAGCCTCTGCCTAGCATCCTTGCCCAGCAGCCCAGCCAGGAAAGGGAAGACAGACAGTCCTCCATGCCCCTTCCTACCTGTGGAGGCTCCTCCAGTTCTGTGGGAGCTTCTGCAGGTCGTCTCTGGACTCGCCCTGGTGTATCTACCACCGGGGGGCTATGTGAATGGAATCAGAATGCAGCCAAGCCTCAGGAAAGGCAGCTTACCCTGCAGCAGTGAGGCAGTGCAGGCCCCCATGCACCCCCTCTCCCGAATCCCACCGTGCTCTGCAGCGGGAGCTCCTAGCTGCACAGACTCTCTCCCTCTGCTCACTCCTCCACTGCTGGCCTTGGGGAAGGCTGGATGCTGCCCAGTAGCAGGACTCACCTTGGTCGTGCGGAATTGGTACTCACCAGCCCACTTTTGCTTAGACTCTGAAGCCCAGACTGCGCATAGTTCATGGTATCTCGCTGTCTCCCACCCAGCTGAGCAAGCACGAAGCCCACCATTGAGAGACGGGGTTTCTTTGCTGGCAAGGCTGGCACAGACAGCAGCACCTTTCTTCAGAGATCCAAGGGCAAAAGTCATCTCAGACAAGCTGGCATTTGCTTGTGAGTGAACTCACGTGGCCCCAGAAGTACTTTGGTTGCTTCAGGGATCGAGAGGGACCCACAGAGGAAGGAGGCGCTAGAATGGCCACTTAATAATTTACCAAAATGTAATACCGGCATCCAGAAGCCTCGACGCGATAACGTACCCGCCTGCCAATGCAAGAAAAGGCGTCTCCCACAAAACCGGAGGGTTATACTTGGAGAATTCTTCTCATCACCTTAATGGATTGCTCTGGGCAAGTGGTTCCCAAACCCGATTCATCTGTCAAATATCCCAGAAATATTTTAAATGCAGATTCCAAGGCCCCACTTCCAAATGATTTGAATCAAAATCTCCCAAAGATGAAGCCTGGGAAATATATTATTTTTAAAAACAAGCAACCCAAGAGTGTGTTGTGGTTGACCTGAACTTGGTCACTCAACTCTTGGTTAGCGCCTTCAGAAGCAAAGATGAGTGTGGAGAGGCTGAGGGGCCCTCCCTCCAAGAACGATGTTTTCCTCTGGGCAAAGTTGACTTGAGATTTCTCCAAACTCCCACCTTTGAAGGCAGGACTGGGTCTTTGTTCTGTTTCCTCTCATTAACCCATCCAGATGCGGCCCTGAGGGACCCCTTAGAAACAGTCTTTTTCCTCTGAGAGAGAAGGAGATCATTATAGCTTTGCTGATACTCACCGCACAGCTTTTGGAGGGAGGCACATAGTTCTCCCAGGCTTCTGAACATCCTGTATTGGTTTAAAAGGATTCCAAAGCAATGAATAGTTTTATAATCTTGGGGTAGGTAAAACAGCAAAAGCAGAAATCAGAAAGATCAATGAATGTGACTGCATAAAAGTTTTTACTTTCATACATCGAAATACATTGCAAACAAACTGAGTTGATCAAAGAAAACTAGAAGTTTGTCATACACATGCAAAGATTGCTATCTTTAATAAATAAATAGTTCTTGTAAATCAGAAAAGTGGGCAAAGGAATGAATAGTATACAAAAAAAGGAATGAAATAATAAAGAGGAAAATGAAAACAAAATGTGCCACAGTATAAACTTTTTAAAACAAACGAATACAGCATTGAAATTCGTTTTTACCCCTTGGGTTAAGAAGGTATTTTAAAAGGTTGATATCCAGTATACTTTAGTGTGTGCGCATATGGGTGCTCTCATCCACAGCTGATCAGAGCAGACTGCTGTAAGCCTCTGGAAAGTTGCTGTCAACATGGTCACAATGTCAGGCAGCCAGCCACCGGTGAGGTCACGCCGTGAGCGTGAAGAGCCTCCAGCCTCCATGGCTTTCAACGAGCGACTCGTCATCAGGGTCCTCGTGCTCTCCTCTGCCTGGTCTTCATCACAGGACACAGGTCCGTGGAGCAGCCTCAGTCAAGATCACTGGCTTCTGGCAGAGGGAAAACTGACAAGACAAAAGTCTGTCTGCCTCCGAAAGCTTCTGCCGGGAGGTTTTGACATATCCACATTTTATCAGCTGGAGTCACTCCTGGTGGGTTCAACCAAGCAGAGACACAGATTCTTCCCGCCGGGCGGACACCGCAGGGAACAGGCTGGAAGATTTGCCTGAGGGGCCGTTGCAGCGGTCCCACTAGGCCTGGCACTTCGACCATCAGAAGTCATCGTGGCATGCAAAAAGTTCATGTACAACCAAGTCTTTCACTACGTAATTCATAATGGCAAAAACTCAAAAATAACCTAAGTCCATAAAAGTAAGGGATTGGTTAAGTAAATTAGGTGACGTTCCTATCACTGAAGAATTTAGCATTCCTCTACAAGTAGAAGAATATGTAATAACATGGGAACTTGTTTAAGATGTGTATAAATTGAAAAAACTGTCAACAATTAGGAAATATTTGAGTAAGATTTATGTATGTGTCAAAGTACTCAATAAATATTTATCAGATTAATAAAGTAAAACATACTGGAAGGATGTTTATCAAAATGTGATCATATCTCAGTATACTGGGATTATAAGAATTTTTTTCTTTGTGTTTCTATTTTTCCCATTTTTTGCCATCAGCATATTTTACTTCCATAGTCAGGAAGAAGAAGAAATTTTGTTTTCTGAAATCACTGCAATGCACTTAAACAAAAACAAAGGGAGTGTGGGGGGACGTAGGTATCTCCTTTGCAGGAAGCCACAACAGCGGGGCCCTCCCGTCTGTGCAGGGCCAGGGTGGCGGGGAACCGCGACGTGAGGCCCTTCCCGGGCAGTGCTGTTTGTCGTTATTCGGAAGCACCCAACTGACCACTTTGCTTCCATCTTTCCCTCTGTCTCTGGATCTCAGTCACAACTATGTTCGTGGATCCATCACACTCTTCATCATCAACCTGCACCGGTCGAGGAAGAAAATCAAGCTGGCAGGGACCCTCAGGGACAGGCTTGTGCATCAGTACCTGCTGCAGCCCTATGGACAGGAGGGGCTGAAGTCCAGGTAAGTCCCGGACTGGAATTGGCTTCTGAGCAAATGCAGCAGGACTGGGTGGGGAGGGGCTGACAGTCCCACTTTGCAGAAAGCACCAAGGTTGCCAGCTCCCTGTTCAAGCCCCTCCCTGTCTCTGTGATTCCTCAACTGTGAAGTCACATGGTGGACAAAATGTTTCTTCACAAGGGCGCCCTTGGCGTCTGGGCAAGACAAGTCTACATCCTGCAGGATTATCAGATTTCTCATTCTTGTTCTCTGTCCACTTAATGCCAATAGCACCTTGTGACAACCACAAGCACTAGCAGTTGAGAACTGTGTCCCTTCCAACTGAAACATTCTGGAATGCTGAAACTTGGGGTTGTCATCATCTACAAATGTCATGGAAGGAACACTGGACAAAGGCTGAAAGTTCAGATCTCAAGCGCCAGTCCCTAGTTATGTAACTTTGGGAGCATCACTCTCTGGATCTGTTTCCTTATCTGCACTTTGGGAGAGAAATTACATTCTGGGGGCTCTAGGGGCTCTTTCCTATGCGATTCTGAGGTGCCCCTACTCCCTCGTCTCTACGAGGGGCTGGAGACAACACTGCCCTCTACTAACAGGAAGCAGCTCTGGGCCGCGGTGAGGAGGGCTGGTCAAGGGCAAGGCCACCCCAGCGCCCCGAGCAAGGCCTCCCAGGAAGGGCACGGGATGCTGCACAGACTTGGAGCGCTCCCATTCCGTTTTTAATGTTTACCAAGTTTAACAAAGCTGTAAACTTGGAGCAGGTGGCTTGCACTCCCACAGCTGCCCACAGCTATTTGTGCTGTAATCGTTCGCTGTTTCACTGCAACCTTGGTGGCTTGCATTTGGCTTCCAACTGGCTGTGCAATGAGAACAAAACACAATCTGGGAAGTCACTTACTGAGCCTCTTCAGCCCACCCTAGATCTTTTTTCCAGTCTCGGTTCACATGCTGGGCTTTTTCTCAGTTCCACACTGCATCTACTTCTCTTTCCCTGCAATCAGAACTGCTCCAGAGGACGCCTGAGTATTCTACTGCTCTCTCTCCACTTCTGTTTTGAACTCCAGATCTCCGTCCTGAGCTGGATACATGGTTTTGGTCTCAGCGTCACAAAATAATAGTATGACTTGGGCAAATCTTTTCATCCTAATCCTTGGCCTCAATTTCCTCATCTGCAAAACTCAGGGGTTGCTCTATTTTGAGTAAGGTCCCTTCAGCTTTAAAATCCTTGTGCTGACTCTTCAGTTCCGAGACCCCTAAGTACGTTCAAGCCTCCCACTATCTTTGAATAACCTGAAAGTCAGAGGGCCGACTCCTGAGTGTTGGCTGTGACAGTGTCAGGTCCTCTGGAGTTGAGTCCGCCCAGTGTCAGAAGATCGTGTCTGTGGGGAAGGACCTGCCTGATAGCTGTCCCTGCTCTACCACTCACAGACTGTGGCCTCAGGCAAGTTACATGAGCTGTGTGAGCCTCAGTCTCTTCACCTGTAAAAGCTCTCAGGTGAAGCAGAGTAGGCAGTAATCTATGCCAGGTTCTGACACAGTACATGCCCACTGCCTTCCTTTCAACTCAGAGCTCTATCAAATTGAGGCAGAAGCGGGGAACAACTACTCTCCCTAAGAATGTTCTACAAAAGCAGTCTTCTCAGTTTTAAGATAATGATCTGATAAGGTATCTGTGAAATGACACAAAGGCATGATAAGTATTGCATCAATGCAAAGCCACGTGTCAGGAGGAGATAGTACTCAAGGCTGGCATCCTTCCATGCCTCTGCTTCCCTGCCAACCCAGAGCTGGGTCTGGAACCCCGTTCACCCCACACCATAGTATCTCAGCTCCAGGACTGCTCTCCTGCTGTGTGAACCACACTGCACCCCCTGCCCTGCCGATACCGCCTTATAAGAGCAATGAAGTGAGGCTCGCTGGCTACCCGTCAGTAGTCTCTGTGTGCCAATCAGGCTTTCTGTGCCTTTCCTTGTCACCAGGTGGTCAGAGTTGTGTTATGACTTGGTTGAGCATGTTGGAGGAGGACAGGAGGAGAGAGAATTTCACTGCACAGGGGTCCCGAAGAGGGTCTGGTAAACCCCACTGAGATCAAACAATCATGTCAGGCAACTGGAAGAAGAGCGGGTATAGGATCAGAAGGCCTGGCTTTGAATCCAATTGCTTTCATCAATCCGCATGATCGACCTCCGCTCCCAAACCTCCAGACAGAAGGGAGCACAGCAGTGCAGCGTGTGAATGAATGACCCCTTCGATGAGTGTACTTTCACACCCCCACGCAAACACGTGCTTAGATAAGTGAAAGTACAGACATGTGCATATGATCTTACATATATTGTAGGAAAGAGAACTTTGGGTTCAAAGTCAGGACCCCTGGAGCTTGCCCTCATCCCATCACTGCTCCACGTAGAACCTGCATCCCTTCATTCGCTCCTCTCCTGTAAACTGCTGGTTTGATGCCTCTCCCGTTCTAGACCCCAGTGGCTCTGACCCGGTACTGTGCCATCTTGGATTGTGAGCTGAGGGCTGGGACACTCACATGCACGTTCAGTGCCTGCTCAGCCCTCTGCTCAGTTACTCAGAAATAAGAGCAAGAGCCCTCCGTGGCCCTGGGAGAGGGTCTCACAGGAAGCGGGTGGCTTCACTGCAGCAGATTCTGCAGGCAAGGATGAAAGGAAATTCTAGGAAGTGACTTCAGCCTTCGGTGTCTCCTTCTCTCTTTTATAAGCCTCTGGGGCCAGATTCTGTGTTCTGTGTCGGCGAAATCCTTTCTGCAGCCTGGAGCCATATTGGCTCAGAACAGGATGGAAGCTCTGGGAGCAAGGGAACCTGTAACTGCTCTTCTCTGGGGAAAGCAGAAGCCACCAGTTGGGCATGTTGGTCTGGGATTTTAGGAGTAGAGAGAGGCCAGAAAAGGTTTTTGATTGGTTGAGAACATGTTGTAAATCTCTTTCTCTTAGAATTATCATCAGGGCTGGAAATATCTGAACTCTCTGGAAGGGTATGTCCATGTGAACTTGGGGATCAGGCAAGTCCGGTATGGCCCAGAGGTCCCCCTGGGACCACCAAGGAGGCACAGTCCAGGCATCCAGGCTCACACAGAAGGGCCACTGTTCTCATGTCAGTGAGTGAACCAGTCCTAAGGCTCACCACTGCCATCTCAAATCCTTAAATAAGAGAGAGCTCTCATTCTAAAAACCAGACAAAAAGGGTAGGTGACCCACACCAGTAGGATAGGAGGAGGGCTACTTTTAGAAAAAGACTGAGTACAGGAGAAGGGTTTTATGTGTCTAGAACATATATTCTTCAAGGAGGAAATGGAGGGGTTTAGTTTGAGAAGAAAAGTAAGGTAAGTTGTGAAGACCTTCTTCAGATTGTCAAAGAACTACTAAATGACAGAAAACAAATTTGACCTAGAATATTCCAAATAGACAGAAAATCAGTAGATACAATTTAAAAAGAAAGACTTCTCCTCAGAAGGAGCTCATTTTCCTAAGGCCTTCCTGGTGTGGCCAAGGGGAAGATCTGGAGGCAGCCAGTGAATCAGCATGAGTGGCCATCTCAGAGGAGCTCGAAGAGTTTTCACTCAGCAGGAGGTTGAGGCAGAACTGATTGCTTCCTATCAAATGCTAAAATTTGATTATTCTCTTCAAACCCACTTCTCCCAAATCCCCTTCACTTTGAAAGGTTGTTGTCTCCGTGGTCACCACAAAATAGCCTCTTCAGACCACATAGCGGCCACACGAAGAGACTGGACTAGAAGATGAGTGTTAGTAATCCTGGGCTGGTTTTCCTCCAGAAAACACCTTCAAGAGAGAGCCTCTCCCCTGCCCCTAGTCTTTCCTTTCTGGGAGGAAGACTGACAGCCCCCCACCCAGACAATCACAGTCCCCATTCCGGGCCAGTTAATGGAGACAAATGCCACCATATTGAAAGGAGGGGACCATCCAACCCTATGTCACCACAAACCAGTGCGCATTGGCCTCTAGGAGGCCAGTCCTACCAAGACCCAAATAGCCCTGTCCTTCAGCAGACAGAGAAGCAGCATTTAGTGGACCAAGCCAGGCAGCTGGCACCGAACAGCAGGAGGACTTAACCTTTCTGAGGAAAATCAAACCAAGAATAGCTGGTGTGGCCAGAGGTCTGCACTCTGCCCTGTGTATTTTGTTCAGTGCCATGCGGAGAGAAAAGTCTCTGAAAGTTAGAAAAGAAGGAAATAGCTTCCATCACACCGACTTCTGATGCCATGGTCCTGAGTGCAGATATGAAGCGCCTAGCGGACTGACGCTGAAGAGTCTGGCTCATTGCCTTGCTCTCAGACAGTCCGTGGCCAGGTTGTCTGGACCAGAAGGTAATTGTTTTTAAGAAGGACTACCCGCAATTTCAGTCCTGTCTGAACACTTCATTGTAAGGACACCGGGGCGCTGGACCTCTGACAGGGGCGTTACAGCTACCAGTGGCCGTGAAGAGCCGTCAGGTCATTCAGCCTTCTGACCAGCACTGCCCGCCAGCAGAACAGCTCCGCCTCCCATCCATCATTTGAGAAACGAGTCTTACTCAGGCGTCACACAACTCTTCGACGCTGGGCTGCAAAGTGCCTGGCAGCCAGTCCTCCTGCTCCCAGTCGAGTACACTTTCCTCAACACTGAGCCACTGGGATCGCAGCGTCAGAAGTGCATGCTGACGAGCAGGCGGTGTGGATGCTGAACTGCATAGGACTGTCTGCGATCCTTCCATGCAGGCTGTTTCTCTGAGAATCTCCATGAAGAGTATCTGCTTCCTCTGCAGCGTTCTCTCATTGGGGCTCCGTCATCCCAGGTCCCTGCATGTTTCTTCAAAAGTCCTCATCTCAGATCCTGCTTCAGTGTTTTTCTCTGAGCTGCTTCTAAGACTGTGGTCTCCCAGTCACAGAATTTTAGTAAAAGCAAATGTTTTTTTTTTTCTCAGCAACATTGGGGAATTCCCTTCTGTTCCTTCTATGCTCTTCTCAAACAAAGGGATTATTAAATACAAAAGTGACTTTAATGGGTTGATTTGAGGTCTGTAAAAATCTGTGTCAACGTAGTGTATTCTGATCCCATACACACAAGCCAACAACTGCCCTGCACCTAACAGAGCCCGACCTCAGAGGTGTGTCTCCAAGGGAAAGTGCTGTCAGGAGGACATCTCTAGGCAATGGGAAACTGCGTATATATATATATATATATATATATATACACATATATGTATGTCTCTCATCATTCATCAGCCTCCATTGGCACGTTGTGCCAAACACAACGTGTTCTTTTTCAATATCCACCTGTAGCAGCGATTAATCTCTCTGAAATGTTAAATGAATTGTGCCCCCATAACCATAAGAACGCAGGAACCCCAAGGAGACCGATTAGTAAAGACTCTGGATTTCAAGTTGAATGTGAATCTTCACACTCCCTCACAGACACCACTTTGTGTTCTGAGGCCAGCCATCACCTGGCCTCCAGAGATGCGCAGTGTGAGGTGTCTGGGGGACAGGGAGGGGCTCTTAGGTCCCTGCCTTCAAAGAATTCATCTCTATTATTAGAAACAAGCGGGTAACAGGAAGCATCCCATGGGTGGTGCCTCAAGAGAAGGGTAGAGTATTTCTGCTTTGAGATTAATTTTCTTATTAATGTTTAAATTGTGTGTCTGCATGATCTTCTCCTTCAGCTGCCATGGTTTCAGCTGAAAGAATCTTAAGGCTCCTGTGAGCCGACCATCTTACTGCCTATTATGTGAAGAAATGAACATCTTTTTCTTTCCTTCTACATACTGCTTACTTTTTTCATCTCTCTGGGATCTAACTTGTTTTGAGTTCACCCTCATTAAATCCTATATCAGAGAAAAGCATTGGCATCTAACTGCATTCCTTTAAAGAGGTGTCATTTGATGGAAGCCAAGCAGAAATGTTCTCAAAAAAACTCAAGTAACTCCCAGGAGCTAAGACTTTAAAAATACCTTCACGCCCCTGTCGGAATAGGCACGTGATGATGCTTCGTCTCCAGATTCAGAGTGTGGTGAGTGAAGCGTCCTGAGGGCTGCGCTGCCCACCACCGGGCCGTCACCTTTCTCCAGCAGCAGCTGGAAGTGCATTCTCATTTCTGCGCGTGGGCAGGCCTGGCAGAAGGAGCCTTAGGGGAAAACCTTACCCCTAGCAACATCTCACTCACACACTCAGAAACTAAAGCCAAAACTGCTGCTCTGGGAGATCGAAGCGCCATGACTCCTTTTGTCTCGGTCTTCTCGAGACAGCTGTGTGCGTGAGTTCTAACCGCTCACGTTGGTGGCTGCCTGGAGCTCTTGAACTCTGGTTGACCAGATGTACTCCCTGCAGGTTTCCATTATCTCCTCTGGTCTGGGACCATTTAAATTAGTCTCTTCTTAAAATAAACCACTCTGTGAAAGTTCTACAGTTAGTAAAGATGACTTTATAGAGGAAAAATTTGGAAGTACTCTTAAAGATCAAGAAGTTTCTTCTATAACGGCCTTCACAGAAGATGTGTCACTTGCTCATCTCATGAGCGGGTCTTCTCCGGGATTAGAAGCTCTGGCTGTAGGAAGGCCCTCCTCATATATGTCCACACGACATTTTCTCCCTGTTTCTCCCCTTGCTTTAGCAAAGTTAAGCAGAATGCACCTCTACCTTCTTTAGAATGAGTATTCAGTCTGTCTCCCCTTAAAGCAGCTGTTTCCAGGTTGAAGATTCTCAGCGGCTTCTGCTGCTCCGCACACGCCTGGTTCCCGGACTGCTGTCCTGTCGCTCGGAACCCAGTGAGCTACAGAACGCTCCATGCAGTCACCTCAGACAGGCTCCGCTGTAGAGAGAGAAAGTGTGAACGCTTCGTTCCCCACTCGCTCCCAGCACAGCACAGTCATGTCTGAGAGCCTGCCCTTCCCGTGGCTCAGGCAGCCAAGGTGCAGACTACAAAGCCGTGGGCTGGGGTGCAAGACCCGGGGCCGGGGGGGCACAAAGGAAAACAAGTAGCCAATCCCATCATGAAAAACAGTAGCCTCACTTTTATTAGTATCATTTGAGTATTAGCGAAGTTGAAGATTTTTTATGTCTGTTAGTATGTCACTTTAACGAATTTTCAGTGTTCTTATTTTTCTACTAGTACACTGTTAAATTAATAATTGGTAAGTTTTTTCTAATAGAAGGCAGTTTTCTCCAGTATTTTATTTGCTATTTTTTCCGACCATTTAACTTTTAGGGTATTATCTTGACATCCAGAAGTGTTCCCTTTTTATATAGTTAAATCTATTTGCCTTTTGCTTTGTGGTTTTTACCCAGGCCCCTAGTATTTCTGTTTCTAAAATCAGATAAATAGCTTTGTTTTCTTCCATTTCGTGTTTTATATTCATCTCTTGAACGCCCTGGAAACTTGTCGGGTGCTGTGGAGCTAACGGACATCCGCAGTCGCGTTGTTCAGGCCGTGTGCGTGGACACAGACATCATTCGGGGCCTCTGGCTCCGGTTTTAAAACATTGTCAAAAAAGCAGATTTTTTTTTAAAGCAAGGGTACAATGGAAATCTCTTTTACCTGGAGGAAAAGAACCTGCTGGTGCAGACGGAACCACATCCTCTGCGCTCACATGATGAACGGCCATGCGGAGCTCTAAGGGGGAAGGACAGGCCTGGAGGCTGCCGGGAGGAGCTGGGGAGATTCATGCGCCGGTGACGGCTGAACAGGCACGTGGCCCTTTATCAGCTTACCCGCAAGTTAGCCTGACATCTCTGAAATGAACACTGTAGAAGCAGAAAAAGAAAATATGTAACTTTAGATATTTATAAAAAAATTCTTATGCATGACTGCGAGTCAGTAGAATAAAAGAAATAGAAGTGAAATATATGAAGAAGACAGCCTCACAGATCTTTCATGTCAGCTGATTGAAACATAGAGGAGTTTGGATTCTTTCAACCCTTGTGTTCATGTTAGGTTGTTCTGTGGTTTACAAAGAAGCTGCATCTGTAAGCATGTGGACTCGTTATCGAAGTCAGCCCTTCTGTCTGGCAAATATGGGGGGAGTCCTGGATTGTCCACTTGACCCCCTCAGCTGCCCTCGGCTGAGCAGAGCTTGGCGCTCTGCTGTAGGGAGTTCTCTGTGACACAGGCCAGGACCAGAGAGAAATCTAAAGGGCTTTACAGAGCTCACTCTTCAAGCACCAAGTGTTTCTTTTCATGTTGAAGAAGCGCAGAGTTCGTACCCCCTGCACTGCCAGCACAACCCTGCATGGGCAGCCCTGCACACAATGCCCTGCACGCGCAGCCCGGCACACACAGCCCTGCATGTGCAGCCCGGCACACACAGCCTGGCACACAAAGCCCTGCACGTGCAGCCCTGCACGCAATGCCCTGCACGCGCAGCCTGGCACGCGCAGCCCGGCACGCGCAGCCCGGCATGCGCAGCCCTGCACACGCAGCCCGGCAGACGCAGGGCAACACGGCCATGTCATCAGGGTGCCCACTCGGGAAACAATCCATGAGACAGCTCCACTGAAACAGCACATGCTCACTTCAGACCACAAAAAACTTGCCTTTGAAAAGTTCACCTCTTCCTTGTAGGTTCAAAAATGTGGCCTCCCGACATGGTACTCCAAAAAGGTAGAAAAAGCTCTTTTCATTTAGCAGAAATTGAGAAAGTAATGGCTAGAAAACGATCTGATGCCCCTCCGCCCCCAGCTGCAGGTGTACTACTCTCTTCAACCTCTGACGCTCTGTTGTGACTTGAATCACCCAGGGAGCTTTAAAAATCCCAGTGCCCAAGCCGCACCCCAGACCAATTAAAGGAAAACCTCTGGGCCGGGACCCAGGCACCAGTAATTTTTAAAGCTCCCCAGGTGATTTAAATATGTGGCCAAGGTTGAATATGATTGTCCTGTTAGAAAATTCTGGAACAAGATCCCAGCTGATTTGCATCTTTGATTTCACTCAGATGCTATTTTCATTCCGGCACTAAGCCATTTTGCCAAAGGTGTGAACACGCCATGAGCCCCTGGGAGTTCTCTGGAACTGAGGAGAAGGATGTGTGCAGCTCCCTGAGGTTTTATTGTTTGTTTTGTTTCAACTCCCAGATTAGTCACGTAAAGATCACCATGCAGATTAGAGGATTATAAAATGCTTTTGTATTTTACAGTAACTTGACATCTTCAACCAAGATGCTTAGGAATCTAGGGTTTTCACTGTTATTTTTGAGAGATACCCATTTGCTCTCGGCTCCAGAGTGCATTCTCTTCCAGTTCGCTCCCCGCAGCTGCAATCTCTGCACAGCTGCCCATCGAGGCCCTCCCCACCTCCGCTGACTTGGGGACTCTCACTGCAGGAAGAGATTTCCAGTCTTTTCCAGATGACCGAGATGAAGCGCTGGTAAATGAATACTTCAGGATAAAGGTCACCTGTGTCTAAGCCGTCGATTCTAAACTGAGGGGCAGGAAGCAGTTTGTGGAGGCAGTGGTGGCGGACTGAGAAGAAACGGCTTGTCTTCTCCTTTTTCCACACCCTCCAGAGCCTGTGTTGGGAATGGACAGCATTAGCCCCAGGGACCTGAGAAGCTCTAGTCCAACTCACCCCTAGGGTGGAGCCCATACCCCACTTCTTTGACTGTCGAACACCAGGAACAAGGGTTCAGTGGAAGTCAGCTCCTTTCAGACAAGGGGTGAGAGCACCCAACTATGGACAGACAAACTGCCAGCCTCCCCACCCGCTCATCTACGCAAGTATGACTCAGTCACCGTGCACCTCACGCTTTGCTATCTGTGCGCCCTGGAACAGACGTTACCTGGGGCTCCTGAGTGTACACGAGTGCACCTGATATTATAGGGAACACTGTCAAAATCCAGTGAAACAGATACTTACCCCTTGGATTTAATATATTTGTACAAGAATCCCGGGAGCCATGACCTTATAATAATGGACCTCACTTTGATTGTGGCCATAGACTCTGTCAGCAGGTGAGGACTCCGTGTGTGACTGCTGAATCTGTGCCACACAAATCCAGTGGGGACACGAGCAGTTCCCTCACACGCTGTTCATGAATGTCGAGATCATGGCACCGATTCTTTCCAGCGTGAAGGGAATAGACTTAACCGCATAGTGAAGTCCCCTGGCTTGTAGAGCTGGTTCTGGTTGCGTCCTGTGGTTTGAGTGTGATACACTTCTGACGTGAGCTTCGAGATGGTCGTAGAATCGAATCTTCTTCCCAGATGGCCCCCAGATGATTCCCTCATCTGTTGCAATTTAAAGTATCTGTCCATATCCAGGTCCCTTCGCCAGGCTCCCCTCTTGCCTGCCACGTGTGTAAGTCACGTTACGCCATTAGAAGCACATGCTAGCATCCTGCTGTGGCGCGGACCGTGATTACCCAGACTTAGAATACAGGTCACATCATGACATACACCCCCACCTCATTGCAAACCGGTAAAGCCCGGTACCCTGACAATTTGCCTACAGAACCTCCCAGCTTTGTGTTCATACAAGAGTCTGAGAGCTTTCTCTGCCGAGTGAGACAGAAGCCAAGTGGAAACTCCTCAGTATTTCAATAGGCCCCTCGAAGAACAGTGCACCGGACAAATGCTGACATCAGCCTCCAGGTGTCTCGGTGGCCAGGAACTGACATCTAAGGGGCTTTAGGAGGGCAGGGGCCAACAGGAAGCTTTCGTCTCCACGTTTTGGTGCAGTCTCTTCTCTTCAGTAACAGAAGGGAGTGGAGTGTCCAGCTGGCCACATGTGAACTAGAAGTTGACGCGTGGAACTCAGCAAGCATTCATTTGAACCATGAACCTTGGCAAGAAGGCGCTGAACTGGGTGCCATGGAAAATTATGGAAACAGCTCCCTTCTAAGCAGGCACACAGATGGAAGGAGCTGAGGGCAGTCCAGGGGCGCGGCAGATGAGGACGGCAGATGAAGTCGCGCCAATGGGACCTGGAAGGAGGGAAGAGTGGGCTTTTGGAGAAATTCTACCAGGTTCCAAGCAGAGCAAAAGCACACACCTGGAAGAAAAGCCCCAGGACACGCTCAGGAGGAAGGAATCCTCCCTGAGGCCCCTGAGGATGTGCAGGGCCTGGAGAGCAGGGAGCCCCCACACCCCCTGCTCCCGCGGGGCATGTGCCACCCCCCCACCCCCCGCGAGGTGGTGGTCGCTCGGGCTCCTTTCCAAGAAGTTCCTACCCCAGAGCCACTGCCTCTCGGGGAGCAGGGGAGGGGACACGGCCCCGAAGTCCTCAAACCAGGCAGGCCAGGACCCCTCCGGGCTCTCACAGGCCCCTGACCCGGAGAAGGGCCAGGGACTGCACAGGCCAGCTTCCTAACTCAGCCTGCCGGCGGGACGGCCCGGCGGGTGCCCCCGGGAGCAGGTGCTCAGGCCGCACCTGCGCGCCCCTCCCCGCAGGCGGAACCGCGGCCCGGCTTCTGCACACGTCCCTAATGTCAGCCACACTGCAGGCGGGGCCCCTGCCGGTGGACCTTGAGGACCTTTTTGTTGGGATTTCATGGATCCTGTGCTTCGTTCCCCGGGGAGGCCGAGCGCAGTGTCCTCTCGGGCCTCCCGGACACGGGGGCGGCGCCCTGTCTTCCTGGGAGCCCCCGGCGGCTCCGCGGCGCGCTTGTGTGGAACACGAGTGACCTCTAGTGGCCGGGGGCAGCGCCTGGCCCCAGAGCCCTAGGAGGGGTGCGGTTATGGAGGCGACACCCGTGCGCACCTCCCATGCAGACTCCTGCTCTTCCTCCTCCCTCTCCGCTCGCCTGTCCGTCTTGCCGTCTCTCCTTATTGCACAATCCAGAAACAGACCTGAGTGGCTGGTGACACGCCTAGGTTGTACCTATCATGTGCCCAGTCTGGATTAAAACCCAAACCCCTCCCCTTCAGTCTGGTGTCTTCCCTCCAGTTAGAGCTTGTCCGTGCACATAGGTACGTGTGTCCTTCTATGGGGCGCCTTCTGTGCTGGCCGGTAAGCAGGAGAGTGTGGGATGAATAGAACCAACTCGGGGGTCTCCTGTCAGGGTGAGAAAGCAGCCCCAACTCCAGTGACAGCGCAGAGATGGGGAGGTACTGGGTAAGGCAGGAGCGCTGTGTGGGTGCCTACTCCTGCCCCAAGGACAGGTAGGGGGTCCCCAGGAAAAAGAAACTGGAAAAGGAGGTGGGAGGTGTGGTGAGGGTTCCAGGCAGAAGGAACCACGTGTTCGAACCCCTGAGTTAGCGAGATGGCGGCTGCAAAACTAGCCCAGAATGAAGTGTGCTGGCTAGTGGGCAGCTGAAGTAAGCCCGAAGGAACTGGAGGTTTGGCAAGAGGCCTTGAGAAGATGTCTGTGAGCGTTTAGACCATGTTCTAAGACCAGCAGGGAACCACTGAACATCTAAACGGGACCGTTGCCATCAGATTTCCACCAGCGCGCGATGACCGATTTTAACACAAACTGCCTCGGACCTCGCGCTGCTGTTAGACTGTGGGCCACCAGCCGGAAAACACTGAAGCCAGAGGCACTGTGGCTTCTTTCAGACTGTGTTACAAGCTGAGAAGGTGAAGCCCGTCCTCTGCTGCTCACCTCCCCTTCACCTCACTCCGTGCCCTGAATACGCAGCCTGAAGCAGACACCAGGCCCCAGGGCCGCCCCAAGAATTCACAGGCTCCCTGCCTCTGGGCCCACAAGACCTCCTGAGGTCAGGCCAGAGTCAGCAAATTCTCTTCGAGACTGGCAGGGGGCTTGATCATTAGCCTTTCATCCCCGAGGCCTCAGAGCAGTGAAAGGCTGCTTCAGCATTGTGGCTGGCAAGGAGCATCATGAGACATGAAGATCGGAGGTTGTGGACAGGCTGGGGCGGGTAAGGGGATGACCCGGCCAAGGGGATCCCATGGAGACCTGGAGAGCAGAGGGCTTGACTCCAAGGTGAGATTCTGAATTCCCTTTCCAACAGCATGCAAGAGAGAGAAAACAAGTTTAAGAATTGCCAAGTAATTCAGACTTTGTGAAAACAGATGGCGATAAAATACAGTTGTCCTAATATTTGGATAATTCAGTGCCCTCGGCAGCTCGGGCATTAAGAGAAATTGTTCAACAGTGGTTGGATCATTTGGCATTTGGTTTGAAAAGTCATAGGCCAGTAAGGAAGTCCCCAAATTTGATGAAAATATTATAAGAAAGATTTTTTGAAGGAAGAAACGTGACCCTGGTCAGCCTGGAATTGGAGACTCAGCTTAGCCACCTGTTAGCTGTGTGACCTTGCCCAGGACACTTAACCTCTTTGACCTCATCTCAGTAGTAAAGTTACAATAATAATAATAGTATAATAATCATAATAATACTTGCCCCATGTGTCTCACTGGACCCCGTAGCAATTATTAGGGAGGCGAAGGGACCACGGTGAAGGCCATCAGTGCAGATCTCAGCTGCACTCGTCACTAGGGCGAGGGCGCATTTGAGCCCACTCCACTTGATTTCCTCGTCGTGTATGGGGGCGCTCACATCTGCCTCTGCTGGTAACTGTAGGGGCCCGTGTAACACTCAGTGTAGATCATAGCATAGTGCCTTCTACACAGTGCTCAATAATAGGCATTTTTATCACTAGTACAGTTATGTCTGCAAACTTACAAGTTGTCCCATCCATAAAAATGATGATTATTGTAATTTTTGGTGTCCCAGGACTTCACTGGGTAACAGGATAAATATTACAAGAAAAATGGAAGCAGGGCAGAGGATGGCGGTGATAAAGCACACGGTCCATCTTTATAATGAAGGGACTTTGTAGATAAGGACACATGAGGCCTCAAGTTCTCACAGAATTAACTCGTTGGCTTAGCTAAGAGATGGTCACATAGATCTTCTTTTTAAGCATGAAAAACACTAGCGATGATCGATGGCCTCGTGTCAGGTTGGGATAAGGTGTCTCCTGAGTGACTGTGAGAATCAGCGATAATTCGCTTCTTATCTAACATCTCCAGAGTCACCAAGAGCAAGAGTAATTGTTCTGTTAATGAAATCTGTAGGGACACTCAAGGCGCCTCCAGGGAACCACTTGGAGCTAGAGAAACACAACCTGGATGGACCAAAAATAATGCAGAAGAGCCTCAGAGTTTGTCCGCTTGTCAGAGAATATTTTATCCACACTCTGTGCCACCTGCCCTGTGAGGTACTGAGGATTTAGTAAGACACCATCTCTTTACTCACCACACGCACAGCCCAGAAAGGAGAGAGCGAGCAAGTAAACCTAAATGCATGCGTGGCCACGGGTAAGTCCTCGGTCCAGAAGAGCCCAGCCCCAGGGGTTCCCCCAGAGTTCCCCGGGGGTTCCCCTGGAGGCAGCCCCTGAGTGGGCTGAGCAAGACAAGGATCCGTGGACACTGTGTGACAGGGGACAGGCTGCTTTCAAGGTGGGGGGACACTGTGTGCCAGAAATGAACATGCAGTTCATTTCGTTCGGGGACTGGGGCCGGGGTGCCAGCCTATCAAGTGTGAGGGAGCCATTGTGCTGTGGACGGATGTCATGGTCCTACATATCGTTATCCTTTTAAAATGTCTTCCTTGAGAAGAAAACACAGGGTGCCCCTTCCTCCCGAAACATCTATTACGGATTTTATAACAGTTTTAAATGAACTTGTGTCTTAGGAATCCCAACAATGTCCACTGGCTTTTCCATTTGAAAAGTATTTACTGTAATTTTAAATGAATGTGGGTATTTGAATCCCAACAGGATCCACTTTTTCATTTGAGAAATGTTTGCCTCTTGCATAGACAAGAGTGCTGGGTTTCATGGTAGAGCCATCCTGTCTGTGCACGTGTAGATGGTCTTCTTGTGGTAACTGCAGCTTAGCCTCGCTCCCCCAGGTCTGCGGTCGCAGGGAGCAGGGCGTCTGGGAATGGAGGGTCTGAGACTGGAGAGGCAGGCGGCCCAGGCTTCAGCACCTGGATCAAAGTGGAAGGGATGAGGGCCTGTGGGAGAGTCTGAAGCATCGACTGGGGCAGATGGGTCTACTAGCAATGGCAGGTGGGTGGGGGGAGGCAGAGGAAGAGGAAGCCAGGAGATGGATTAGAAGGCAAGTTTGAACTGAAGTCATAGCAGTGAATGGAGAGAAAGGAACAGATGGGACAGGTATTAAATGTGGCATTGATTGGACTTAATGACCCCAGACAAAGAAATTGGGGGGGAGTCTCAGATGACCCCCCAGATTTCTGGATTAGGCAGTTGATGGATGGTGGCACTCACATGATTTTAAAAGAATGAAAGTCGGAGATAAGGGCTGAGTTTTTGAAACCAAACCCCATCTTCTCGCCGCACCCCCAACACCAGCAGTTAGCCGGTCTTCACCAGCAAGGCCACTGGAATTCGGAGCAAAAGCTCCTTGTCTGTATGGTGAGGTGAAGACCATGGGATCTCGAACCTCCCACCCCTGCACCTTCCAGAGGCAGGCCAGGCTCTCCAGGCAGGAGTCCCCTGCTCTCCATCATTCCTAGTCAAGCTAACAAGAGTGGGGAGCTGCCCCCTGACCTGTGGGATCTGGGCCGAGCACAGACTTACCCATCTGGAGCCACACTTGGAGAGCTTCTCTGCCTCATCCTCCACGGGGACACCCTTCTCTGGGAAGCCACTGCTCCATGGGCCTGGGGCTGGGGGTCTGGCTCAGCCTTTCCTACTGACCCTTAGAAATGGACTTCAACCCAGGTACGTGGCTAGGGTAGTCGCCCCAGCCAGCAGCAGCAGGGACGTCCTGTGGATTCTGGGCCATGGGCCACCGTGGGTGCAGAGCAGTTTCCTGCTCTCAGTGTGCTTCTCGGGGTGGACGATGGCCGGGCTGGAAACAGAAAAGCAGCAGGGAAGGGGACCGACTGCAATCACAAAGGCTACCAGCCACTTCATTGTGTTGTTTAAGTGGAAACAGTCGTTGATCCCTCCTTAGACCAGAGCAGGGAGAGTTGTTAGATGTCTCCCTCTTCAGAACAATGCTAGACAAGTAACATGATGTCGCTCTTGATCTGCTCGATCAATCACGAGAAGAAATGCATTCAGTGGAAATTTATGAAATCACATTAAGCCTCTGCATCATTCCACTAAAAATGTGTGTGCAGAAAAGTCAAGCTGAACTATTGTTTCGATGTTTAGAAAATGAGCCCTGAGACACGTCCTTGCTCCACCACAGAGCCTGCTCATTGTCTGAATGGGGTGTCTGGACCCAGCACCATGCCCGCGTCCCCCTCCAGTGCCCCGGGATGTTGGGGTGGGTGACGACAGGTGTCATTAGTGCTGACGGGCAGCGCTGGGACGGACGACAGGCGGCAGGCACTCGGGCTGCCCAGGCCTGGCGCGAAGGCTCCCCGACCATGCAGTAACAAGGCCGTGCTGTCTTTCGTCACTGTAGGTCCGTGCAGCTGAACGGCCAGCCCTTAGTCATGGTGGACGATGCGACCCTCCCAGAACTGAAGCCCCGCCCGCTGCGGGCCGGCCGGACTTTGGTCATCCCTCCAGTCACCATGGGCTTTTACGTGGTCAAGAATGTCAACGCCTTGGCCTGCCGCTACCGATAAGACCACTCACCCTCACGGCCACCAGGGTGCTGGACTGCTCCCCCGTCTTCCACCCGCCTTGCCTACTAGTCTCCTCATTTCTCCAGCGTCTCCTTAGCAGCAGACAGTCTCTGTGCCCCATTCTGCTGGCATCGGCACAGACTTGCTCTCCGAAGAGTCACGTCAGCGTGTGTGAGCTTAGTGTAGGAAGGTCACCTCGGCAGCCTCCGTGCACACGAAAGAAGCTGCCACACACTCTCGGGACAGGTGTTCCCAGCAAGTCCCCTCGGTCCCCGTCGCAGCGAGGCCTAACTGCAGACCTCAGCTGTGGCTGCTGCTGCCTCCGGGGACGACCGGGAAGGAGAAGCCGGTGGACCCTCGCGTGCGCTGGCCTTCTCACTCTTTTCCTTTGTCTTTCTCTGCTGCGGCTCAGGGTTTCCACCCTGTGGGCCCAGAGGGAGCAGGTGGGTGCAGTGCCGGCTGCTGGGGCCTGGTCGTGGCGTTTCCTGGCCTGCGTGTGAGTGTGCGCATCTGGGCTTCTGACAGACGCATCCATCACAGGCTGGTCCTCTGGGAAGGGAGTCCTTCAAAAGTGAAATTGCAGTCACACTCCGGGTTTGGTAAGAAGGTTCTGTGCCTCTGTGAATCCGGACTCCCTAGGGTGAGACAGGAGTCAGGTGACAGCGTTCAGTGAGTGCAGAGCGAGGTTCAGGCACCACAAAAAGCAATCACCATCCGTCATGTGGCTGCGAGGGAGAGGGTCTTAGTACAAAGAAAGCACCAGAAGCAGACACGCGCGCACCTCCCGTCCCCCCGCCCCCTGAATAGAGCACAAAATTAAACCCACCTCAAAACCGGGAGAATAACGACATTTTGATAGTATAGACCAAAACCATTCTGAATGGTGTCAGTCCAAGGTCATCACTGAGACACGGCTGAATCTGGTTTCTCCTCTCTCCAGCAGCTATGGCATTTGGCATTCGCCAGCAAAAATTGAATCTGACCATTAGATGTGACCAGGTCCATGCTATCCCAGACCAGCTTATCAATGCAGAACAACGCTTTGAGTTTGCCATGTTGGGGAAGGAGTTGTTTAGAGACTGAAGTCGGCTGGGGACGGGGAACTGGAAGCGGGAAAGCTCCTGACTCGGACGGGAGGTCGTGGAATGATTTACAGTTAATGTGGCTCTTTGCTAACAAGCTTCCACTGAAATACCTTTCTGTTCCATGGATGAGATTTTCTTAAGATGAATGATATGAAGGTGCTTTTTTCCAAAGAGGAGGTATTTGGCAATGTTATAGGGTTTCCGCTAAAAGTGGAATCATTTTGCGAAAGGCTGGAGATGGAAGGCAGGGTTGCTGAGGCCAGAGGGCAGGGAGACGGCCTAGATGCCCACACTGTTCAGGATTAGGGTCAAGGCTTCAGGCCGAAAGACAGGATGAGAGAGGAGACAACCGGAATAGGGGACTTTCGGCTTGGAGAACCGGAATTTGGGAAAGAGACGCCAACAGCCTCATCTCATATAAGGAAGAGAGTGGACTCCGTTTTTTTTGTGCTTACTACTAGGTATAGAGGAAATAGCAGGCTGGAGGGGAGAGCTACGGCAGGCAGGAGGTGAGCCGGAAAAGAGGGACACAGAGGGCAGGGCTGGACCGGGTCAGTGGATGTGCTCAGCTAGAAGGTGCTGGAGAG
This sequence comes from Solenodon paradoxus, assembly GCA_004363575.1. Taxonomy (NCBI): domain Eukaryota; kingdom Metazoa; phylum Chordata; class Mammalia; order Eulipotyphla; family Solenodontidae; genus Solenodon; species Solenodon paradoxus. Next base: position 104,662 of record RJWH01003511.1, read on the forward strand.
AGGGCGGTCCCTGAGAGGCAGGAGGAAGAAGCACCAAGGCTGGGCTAGAAAGGAGAGGAAGAAGCAGCAGAGAGAGAGCAAGGAAGACCGAGGAACAGAGAAAAGACAGACAAAGGAGTTGTGTCCCCAAACTTTAAAACCGCGTGCCACCATCTTCTCCGCACTGGCTCAGGGACCCAAGCAGCCAGCCCTGGGCTGGGGCGTTCACATGCGTGGGAGCCCTCAAAGGACTTAGCATTATTAGCCCCATTTTCCCTCCAAGGTGTGAAGAAGGTCCTAGCTTGTAGAATCCTCCTGGGGTGGGGGACTAGGTTGCTGAGGGGGAATGACCTAGAACCTGTTGATTTAGCCACAAAGCTCAGGGCTGCCTCAGAGACACTGCCTTCAGCTCTCGCTGGGTCCTGCTAGGTCCCTGCAGCCAGCAGCACGCCGGGAGCACACACTCTGCAAATATGTGTAGATTCGTGCAGATTCTTCACTAAGTCTCTGAGCTTGCAGAACACAGGCCTTTCCTGCTCTCTTCTCTTTCTCTGTGTATTGATGCTGCTCCTCAGAGGCCTGGGGTTTATAGTGAATGGAAAGGGAGAAGGGAGTCATTGAAATTTCTCTTCAGAAGCCTGCAATTCTCATTTTGCAAGCGTCTCATGGAAGAAGTATTGCACTGCTCAGAGGATCCCAGAAACTCACCGACACAGCCCACCCCATGGAGATTTCAGTCCAGGGCTTCCGGCCAGCGTTTCCGCGTGGGGGGCCGGGTAATCAATAAAGCGGTGGGGGTCCTCCTCATAAGGGATTCCTCTCACACCCCCCCCCCCCAAACACAACCTGTGGAAAAACAGCACAGTGATCCACATCCAGGGAGCAGCCTGCCAGGCCCGGGCTCAGGACAAAGGAGTGCATCCATGAGCTTCCCCGATCCCACTTTCTTCCTAAAATAAGACGTGGCCGAGACAATCTAGGACTTCAGAGCCGCTTTATTTGAAACTAAAGAATGGGCTTGCAGAAACGCTTATTTGAAAGCATAGCACTGTGTAACGAGAAGTCTGTGCCTTTTGTTGAGATGATCTGCTCTTCCTGCCTCTAGGAATGATTTTCTTTCTCTTTTCTTATCGCAAAGGCTCAGAACAAATCCTCATTGTTGTTTGAAGAGAAAGTCTCAATGCTTTGAGTGTCCTGAAAAAGCTGCAAGGTGGGGGCGGCGGTGGGGAGTGGTATTAGCATTATCTGCAGCCGGAGGGAAATGAAAATACCAGAGCTGGGCTACAGTGAGACTGAGAGCCAGACTCCTAGAGCACAAACCCAAAAGGCCCACTCACCCTTGGCTGCCCCAGCTGCTCCCAGCACCCCATGAATGGGCCTGAGCCCCACAGCCTCTGACAGGCCAGGGAGGGTTGTGGGTTCCGCCTGAGGGACCCCACTGGCTCCCAGCCCTGGGGAGCCTCTGTGGCCTCTGGGGGCAGCGGGCAGCTTCAGGGAGGACCCAGTAAGACAGTGCACGTGGTTCCGGCCAGGCCAGTGGCTGCGGGGTGCTCTGTACTGGGCCCCTGGGGTTCTGTGTTTGGGGCAGATGGAGCGCCCAGATTCACCTTGGTAATCCACTGAGAACAGTTGTATTTCTGAAAACAAAGGGACAATATTTAATCACTGGAGAAGCAAAAGTGAACTAAGTAGGAGCGTCTGTCTGACAGTAAAACACTGGGCTGGACGAGGACTGTAGAAATCAGAACCATCAATAGAGCACAGGAGCCACGCGCTGCGAGAAGGGAAGGGAGGCAGGAGCTTCACCAGCTCTGCAGTTGGCTCGGCCCTCCTGCTGCCAACCGCAGCGCCACTGTCCAGCTGGACACTGCCCGCTGCTTGCCGCCACCCCGCTCCAGGTCCAGGCCTCACCCCTGCCGGCACTCTGTCCCCAGCCCGAGCCCAGGGAACCCTGCTGAGCTGCAAAGGAGTTAAGTGCTGATGATAGAAGCATTTTCAGTCTTTTCTTAGGAGGTAGCGGGGTTGAAAATAAATAGTAAAGGACACTCAGAAAGAAGCCGTAATAAGACCCGAACAACTGGGGCATCTAGAATCACTGTCAGTAACAGGGACACAAAGTCTTCCGACGTGCAGTCCTCAGGGAGGGTACTCGGGGAGGACGGAGAAGCAGTTTGCCCAGGTCATTCACGCAGGCGCGGTGGGTTCCAAGCGGCTCTCGCGGCTCCACATTGCTTCCTTGGACGGCATGCCGATGGCCGTTTTGCTCCTGTGTGTGTCTTCAGAGAACCCCAGCAGAGCTTTTGCCCAGGACAGCGAATCTCTGGTTTGCAGAAGCTGACCTACTGCTCTGAGGGGAAACGAGGTTCCCATCAGCCTGAGCTGCAGAGCTATGAAGGGTTTGAACCCAGGCTCACATCAGCCCCCGCAGTGGTCGGCACCTCCTTGTTTATCTGGAGAACAGTTGAAAGGGCCATTCCCGTCACAGGTGATGATTCCCAATATTTTTAAGTCACAGAGTAAGGGGCAGTCAGTTAGACGCCCCCACACTGCCCCTGAGAGCACCGCTGCCCACCCCACCACCACCCAGATGTGCGAACTTGCCCTCTGCTTCCCACATTAACCACTGACTTGGGCCGTTGTGGTATCTGCAGAGCTCGTTCTGCAACAGACAAGCACAACCGCAGTAAATCCACCGCTTCGGCATCGGCCTCCTCCCAGCGCCAGAGTCGCCGCTGGGGGACGCTGGGGGGCGCGGACCCCGTTCCGAGGGGCCGGCTCCTAGGTAAGTGCCGCTGCCGTGTGCACGCAGCAGAGGAAGGGCGCCCTCTCTCCCTCACAGGCATTACTCTCCTAGTTATCATTCATGAAAATACTCCTAGATTCTTGTTCCGGTTGTAAATGTTATGTATTAAATTATAATTTTGGAAGGAGCAGAAAGAAACCTTGGTTTTTTTCACCTGGAAGTTGGCCAAATGAGTGTGGGAACCCCTCCCAGGGAAAGTTTTCTCTGTGCAGGGGATTTTTACAGGTGTTAATATTTTCTTCCAGAAAACAGATTATATTAAGGTTTATATGCGCCTGGTGATTGCAGAGAGCTTGGGTCCATGAGGTAGTTTATATTTTGAGGTAATGTTTTGTAAGTAATAAAATGTAAATACCCTACACTTTCGGCCTCGGGGTGTTCTGTGGGGAGAGGGAGGCCGTGCTGTCCGTGTTACCCCTTGACCAGAAGACCAGTTCCATGACGGATACCACACGGTGGGGTCTCTGATTCCACGATGCGCTGCTCCGCCTCCCTCCAGCCTTGCTTCCAGTATCTCCCGACGTGGAAGCTCAGTCGTAACACTCGTTACAGGTCACGGATTGCAGCAGCTCCATCAACTCCGGAATCCCGGGGTTTCCGCGGTCTAAGTGTGTTTCTTGCTCGTGCTTCGTGTGGAGTTCTGCTGGTGGCAGTGGGGTAAGGTGGCCGTGTTCCGGGGGCCCATTGGGGATCAGACTGCTGTAGGCGCTCCGACATCTCAGCACTTGGCCTCGCAGGTTGCCCTGGACACACATGCAGCTCGCAGACAAGGAAAGGAAGTGTCAGGCTCTCGGGAGAGTTGGGGCCACACCTGGAACTCGCAGCTATCGCTCCAATCCAGTCTACTGGCCGTAAGTCAGTCTCGTGGTCCCAGCCAGCTGCTGGGGGTCTAGAAAGTGAGGTCCCTGACGGGGCAGCCACTTCCCAACAATTCTGTTAGGTAACTGAATGTCTGTGACCCCAAATTCATGCAAAATCTAATTCCCAGTGTGATGGCAGTGGAGGCGGGGCCTCTAGGAGGTGATTAGGTCATGAGGGGTGAATCCCTCGTGTACGGGATTATAGAAGAGACCCCAGAGGGCTCCTTTGTCCCTTCTACCATGCAAGGTCATATCCAAAAGATTTCTGTGAACAGGACACGGCCCCTTACCAGACACTGAATCTGCTGGAGTTGATCTTGAACTTTCCAGTCTCCAGAACTATGAAGAATAAATTTCTGTGGTTTATCAGCTAACCAGTCTATGGAATTTCTGTTACAGCAACACAAATGGACTGAGACAATCAGGAAAAATGAGCCCCAAACCTGGAAGGACAGTTAGGAGAACAGAGGATATGGGGTCCCCCAGTTGACCTGTAGTTAATATTGCAGTGTGTAGTGATTCCTAAACACCAAAGAACTTTTTTTCTTTACATACTTCATTATCTAGAAGAGCTTTATTCTCCATCTCCTCCGATCCTTAAATCCCACCTTCTGTAGGTGTGGTTTATTTTTATCAAAAATAATCAGCATTGTTTCACTGCCAACCTATTAGGAGGCACCGAGAACTGGATGCTACGCCCTCTACTGGACACATTAAAAATAGACTTTAAGACCTCAAATAGCAAAGTGCGTTAAGAGATTACAGAGTCCTCAGCACAGGCGGAGTGAGTACCATACCCTGAGATCACAATGAGGTGTCCTACTGATTGACTCCACCGGAGAAGAGCCAGAAACTCTTATCTTCCGACAACTGAAAGAAGCTGCTGCATCTAAGACCTCAAGTCCAGTCCTGACTCCACCAACCAGGTGATAGTAGACAAGTCACTCGCCCTCGCTAGACCTCAGCACCCTTGCCTGTGAAATGAGAGCTCGAAATTAAGTGAACTCTAAAACTAACCACAGGAAGAGCCTGTGACAAATGACCCTTGCTCGACCTGCTGTGAGCAGTACACATATAATGTGAAAGTTACCCTTACATTTTGTCACTATTTCTACATAAGTACTCTCGGGGCGCATAAACCTGCCATCTAACACGCTCAACACATGCGGAAGACGGTTTCTTTTTTTTCTAGAGGTAATGCCATGATTTTCCTCTGACTTCATTACATGACTCCCTCCATACAAAGTTCTTCCAAACAGTGATGAAACACACATTTAATGTAGAAGAAGCATGTCCCAAGGTAATTCACCTTGTTATTAGGTTTTTAAAAAGAAAAGGTTAACCCCTCTTTGAGAAATTAAATTGAACTTTAAGACAAATTCAGGGATGGCTGCAGCAGTGCCTGAAATTTAACGTGTCAGAGTTATCAAGTGTCTCTCACTGTCCTGGAGCTTCACTCTTTCTAGGAGGGGACAAGGCAGTGGGGTGGTGAGGAAACTGGAGGGGCACTGAGAGGAAAACAAGAAGGAAGCAGCAAAAGAAGGAATAATCCCTGTAATGTAAGGGAGCTGCAAGACTTATAAAGAGTAGCATAAAGGGTAAATATGGCGGAAATGATAAAGAACAATAATAATGTCTCAACACTGAAATATATATAATTAAAATGCAATGTAACAATAGCAGATATATCAAAAATGAGCAAATGGAAAGTAGGCTAACATCCTTCCATTTTCAACGATGAAGTAAAGCACCGATTTATATTAAATATTGATGTCATGGATGGATGTTTTAATCTCTGGGATAACCACTAAAAGCTTCTTCTAAGTGGAGGAAGGGTAGAATCATAATTTTAAAATAGTGACTCTAAAAGAAAAGAAAGCAAAAAAGAAAAGAAGGGTAACAGAGAATATGTGGGACAAATCCAAAGCAAAAGGTAAGATGGTAGACTTAAACACGTTATTTGTGATGGTATTAAATATAAATAGAATACATTCTCCAATTAAAAGATAAAGATTGCTTGATGAGATAAAAAGAAACCAAGTCTAACTAAATGTCATTTCAAAAGAAACATCTAAAATATAAGAAGATAAGAGCAAAAAAAAAAAGATTACAGGCAATGAAACGTAATGATATGACATGTCCTAGATGCAGAGCAAAACCTCAGAAATAAAAGAAGAAAAATTCACAATTATAATAGATTTTAGCACACTTCTCTCAGAAAATGAGAGAAAAAGCAGATTAAAAAATCGAAGAACAGAAAATAGATAAAATTAACTAATTTCACTTAAATTATATGCTTATAATAAAACACGCACACACGACACCACAGTCAACAAATGAAAACCTAGGAAACAGTTCTAAAACAGTCAGTTATCCCAGTTCTAAACATTTCTGTATGTGGCATAAAATTTCAAAAAAACATCAAATGATGACAACATACAATGCATTTCTCTAGCAATTGTAACATACAGATAGACTTTTTTTAAAAGGAAAAACGCTAGAATATCTCCCTATGTTTAGAAGTTAAATAATATAATTCTAAATAATCTGTGGGTCAATCAGATATCACAATAAAATATAGAAAATATTTCAAACTAAATGAAAAAAATACAACGTGTCAGAATGCCAGAAGAACTTCCAACTTCTAGTCATGTTAGAGTTTGATCAGATCGACACTTTTGCCAATAACAGTGATAGCCACTGGACAAAATACAAAAATAAAACAACGAAACAAGAATCCTAACTCTTTGAAGCCAATGAAGAGCAGCTAAGACAGAAGCTGCAAGAAGTCTGACCTTTGACTGGCAGGAATCACACTGTGTGAGAACCGTATTTATCCAGCTTTTCCCCTGAGGGAAATCCCGCAGTTCACAATCAAAAGGGAATCCCCAGTCAAGCAAAGTACACCTGTTTTAATGGACATCAGAGTAACAGACTGGTTTTCAGAATTACCAGGGTACCTGAAAATTGAAGGGGAAGAAAATGGGTGGGTAGCAAGTGCCCTTAAACATGTGACCTCTAAACTGTGCATTTACAGGGTGAGATTCCAAAATCCTGGCTGAAAGAAATAGCCAGATGGCCGAGAACCACAAAAATAATAAATTTCTGCCAATGCTGGGAGGAGAAAGTCCGTGCCCAAGTAGATAGGCTTGGTAAAAACCTCACATCTTCCACTGGAACCCCAGGAGGGTCACACCTCAGGAGTAAAAATTATACCCTGTTAGGTCTAAGGGGAAACTGAAATACACCTTCTAACAAAACCCGAAATCAAAATCCTACAGAGTAAAAGTGAACTGCAATTATAAAGTCAACTTCCTCTTAGAACAAAACTCAACACTCTTCCGTGGAAGATAACAGAATCTAAGATCTTTTCTACGCATCATTCACAATGTCAGGTATGAGATTCAAAATTAATTGATGCACAAAGAAAATGGGACCCACAGTAATAATGTCATGTCAAATTATATTAGAGTCTGAAGCAAAGGGGAAAATCAGAAATATTGATTATGCTTGTATTTAAAATCCGTATATTTTGTTCATCATGAATTATTGTACTGATTTTGACTTTCTAAAATACATTAAAATATTATTTACTTTGATTACCAAGATTTTTACATCCCTTTGAATTTTGTACTCAAGCTGAGCGTTTTGTTCTTTTCACACCAGTCCTGATCCTGAAGCCAATAAAAGAGGTTACATGGAATCCTAAAAAACTCAATAAATCCAAAAATGACGTGAAAAGAGAAAGGGGGGAACAAAGAGTAGATAGGCTAAATAAAATTTTTTAAAATAACAAGACATTAGACCATCAGACAGAAACCAAACCATATTAATAATAATTATATGGTCTTAACAACCAATCTGACAATTCAGTCTGGCAGAAATTGTCAGCTAGAATGAAAAAAAAATCAGATATGCTATCTACAAAAAACATTCACTTTAAATATGAAGACATAAGTTGGTTAAAAGTAAAATAATGGAAAGTTATATTTGTAGAAGTAAAATTCTCCTACTTTCTTAGGGCTTCTGGTTAAGAATAAAATAAAACCGATTAACCGGATGAAAGCATGAAAATATTATTGAGTAACTTTTTTACATATATATGGAAGCTCACACACGAAAACCGATTCAGCCCAAGTGTTTACATACTAGGTTGATCAAAGAGCGGTGACTTAGAGCAAAGAGCATCGCCAAAGGTTACAGGATCATTCTGTAATGACAGGTGTTAATTCATCAAGAGGAATTCATCGATAGTCCTAAATGTTTACACATCAAATAACAGAATATGTGAGTATTATTCACATATTCAAAATATGTGAAACAAAAGTTCGTAGAACTGCAGAGAGAAATAGACAAATCCCCAATCTAGTTAGAGTTGAATACCATCTAGTCAGTATTTGATTTATAGACAAAGTACACAAAAAAAATTAGAAGGCCCAAATGTTACTATCAATCAACTTGAGCCAGTAGACATTTATAGATCATTTGACCCAACAAAAGAAAAATACATATTCTTTTCAAGTACACATGGAACATTCACCAGATAAAACACATTACAGATCATTAATAAATTTAAGAGGATTCTAATCATACGAATGATATTTTCTGACCAAATGGAATTGAAATAGAAACCAAAGCACAAAGGAAGATACTCAGAAAACCTCCAAATATTTAGAAAGTAATAGTACATGTCTAAATGACTCATGGGAAAATTAGAAAGTACTTTGAATGAATTCAAAATGGAGCATATCAAACATTTCCAGTGCTGATAATTCAGCATATTGGGGAAAATGTATAGCACTAAACTCTTTTATTAGAAAAGACGTAGGTCTTAAAGGAATGGGTTAGTTTCTACTTTAAGAAAAAAAAACATCAACATAGTAAATCCAAAGTAAACAGAGGAAAAGGAACAGTGAATACCCAAGCTGAAACTGGTAAAATGAAATCCAGAAAACCGATGAAAATCCATTAAGAGAAAAGCTGCTTCTTTGAGAAAAATGAGTATTTTTTTTTTTTTTTTTAAGGAAAGGTGCAGGCAGGCGTGAAGGTGGCAGGGAGGCAGGAAGAGAGAGGAGGAAGAAACGTTTATTTTATCTGGTTGTTCATCTTGGCTGTTCTCCCAGCCGAGGTCTTGAACCTGGGCTCTTGGGATGCATGTGGAATGTGTCTGGTGGCCTTATCCGCTAGGCCACCAGGGCACAGCAGTAAAATTCTTTGTGTGATGTGAATCCTTCTAAATGTATTGAGAAGAACAGAAAGTTCATTTATAGGTCAATGATTTGAGACAAATTTGCCAAAGTAATACAGTGAAGAAGGGATGTTTTTTCCTCAACAAATGGTACTGGAAAAATTGGACATCGATTAAAAAAAAACTGAACCTGAATCCTTCTGTTATGCTTCTAACCAAAATAAACTCAAAATTGATCATAGACCTAAGTGCAAAACCTAAAATTTCTAGAAGAAAACTTTTGTGACCCCGACTTTGGCGAAGATTATTTAGGTAGGCCGCAAAAAGCACAGAGATTGCTGTTATTTGAAAATCTGTAGAAATGAAAATGTAAAGTCATAGGCTGGAATGAATACATAGATAAAGCAAAACATCTACTTAATAAATTATGGTATCCAATATATAAATAAATTATAAATAATAAGAAAAACAACCCAATTTTTATATAAGCAAGTGATTTGAACACTTGACTGGTGAAAAGACATGGTTGCTATAAAATACACAGAAAGAAGTTCAACATTAATCACTAGGAATATGGAACCTAAAATCATAACATGAGATACCACTATATCCCAGTAGAATGACTAAAATTTAAAAAGAACAAAACCAAGTGCTAAGGAGACCACAGAGAAAAAAAAAAGAAAAGAAAAAAAACCTCAGTTTTGTATTGTTAGGGGGAATGTAAAATCGTACGTGCATTTTGGAAAATATTACAGCAGTTGAAAAAAACTTCAGCATACACTTAGCATACAGTCCAATCATCCCCCTGTATACCCATGTGAAATACAATTTATGTTGACACAAAAAACCTAGAAATAATTAAAAATAGATAACTTGGATTACATCAAAATCGAAAACTTGTTATAAGCGATGCCATTAAGAAAGTGGAAAAAAACACGTAAGAGAAGGAAAAAAATGCAAGTCATATCTAATAAGGGACTAGTATGTACAATATAGAAGAAACACAACTCAATAATAAAACAAATAAATTTAAAATGGGCAAAGATTTGGACAGACATTTCTCTGAAGAAGATGTAAACATGGAAAAAGCACATGAAAAGCTGTTAAACATAGTCATTATAGAAATGCAAATTAAAATCACAGTGAGCTATCTACCGCGACCCACTAGGATGACTAAGAGAGACAGACAGTAGCAAGTGCGGACAAGATGTGAAGAAACTGGACCCTCATACATCGTGGTGGGAAATGAAACTTCTAGCAGGGGAAGTGACTAAGTAATACTAGACTGTCCGGTCGATAGAATGTACTCACAACTGAAATTCATGCTCATGAAGAGCTGACAGCGAGAGAAGTAGAGTGAAACTAGCAGAATGAACAATGCACAGCCAACGGATCACAACTGTGGGGTGAGGAGCGATGCCTGTGGGGGCGCCGTGTCTTGTAGACACGAGGCTGCATCTTTTGGGCCCCAAGATGGGCCACGAGGGGTGGGCAGTGAGTGGGAGGAGGCGAAGGAGAGATGCTTGCTTTGCTAATTCAGAATCTGCGAGTGGAGGAGGCTTTGAGTCTTGGTCAGCTGCCTTTCCTCAGGGAAATGTGCTGGGTTTGCCCCAAACCCACCCCCGATGGACTGCTCCCAGGCCCAGGTGTCACCAAGACATCAAAGGGTAGCTTGGATGGGGAATTAGTCCCTCCCTGGTCTTCAGCAGCTACTCAACCCTCCTGGCCACTCAGTGATGCCCACAGTTTAAGAAAGTCTTGAAAACACAGGTTCAGAGCAAAGCCTCTACGGTGCACACCCTCTCCCAAACGGATCGAGGACCCTTGTAAAGAAACCCCAGCTCCACACCGGCCCCTCTGCAGCGGGTGTCTCCTCCCGCCCAGAGAACCTCACAGGAGGCCAGCTCTGGCCCCGGACCGGTAGCCAGAGGGTGGGAAAGAGCCAGCCGGGAGCGGGAGGCCTGGGCTCTGATCCTCACTGGTTCCTCAACGAGTTATTCCTCTCTCTGGCCTCAGTTCCTCTTCTGTAAAACGGACACGTTCCGAGTGCCTCGTGGGGGGAATCGCTAGCGCTAAGCCAAGTGCAGAGGCAGAGCACAGTGAGGGACGCAGCCGGTGGCCCCGCCCGCTGCCGGCGAGGTTCCCAACCCTGCAAGTCTGGGCGCTCTCCTGGAAGACAGAAGGAATGTCGCACGGGTTCTGCGGGAGTCAGGACTCGCCTGCGGGGTTCGCGAGCCTGGCCAGAGGCGGGGCGGGGCCGAGGCGGGGCGGGGCCTGTCGGGGGTGAGGCGGGGACTTAGGGGCGGGGCTTCTTTTGCGGACGGACCGCGGCCTCCAGCCCCGCCCCGAGGTCACGTGGTGCACCCGGAAGCGCGCGGGTCAGTGTTCCCGGTACGTGGCCTCCGGGACGGTCAGCACCCGTCGTCGGCTGTCCCCTCCCTCCCTGGGCGCGGGAGTTTCCTACGGGACACGCGAGGCCCCCGGAAACGGGCGAGGGAGCCCCAGTCTCACGGACGCGGCGCCTCTAGCAGCAGAGTTTCCGCGGCGGCGAAGGGGGCGGGCGCCCCGCGGGCCTGTGCCCGGGGCAGCTGTGAGGTGCGGCCGGACAGCGGGTGACCTGCCCCCGAGCTGCAGCCGGGCCGGCGGGGCGGGGCGGGCGACCGGCCGCTCGCGCGCCGCGGACGGTCTCTCCGGGTCCTGCCCTGCGGCCGCGGCCCGAGGGGGCCGCACCCCAGTGCTCGGAAGCCGGAGCTGCGGCCCCAGAGTGGTCTACGAGGGAGGCGGTGGAAACGCGGTGGTGCCCCCCACGCTGACCTGCTCCGCAGAGCCCCTGTTCCCTCGTGGCGCGGGGTGGAGAGCACCGGGCAAGTATGACCAGCGAGGTTCTCTTCCCAGCGGCCTCTGCAACAGAAACAGGAGTAGGAGCTACTGTCCCCTAAATATCCCATTTTTCTGGGAGTCTGGCATTCAGGCGACTATGGACCGTGCCTGTGGTGAAGCAAGTCTTAGTTATGTTGCAAAAGATGCTGAGCCCCTGACAGACCTTTCTTACCTTTTATTTGTGTATGATGGCTGCTTTCCTAATAAAGCTAAAACTTTATATTTTCCCTGCTCTGATCGTCCAAATATGAGTGCTTCTGGGACCAATTTAGTTTATCCCATTACTTGAAAATGGGAAGCTGGGAAATGAAAAATAGCACCCCTAGTATGTGAGAAACTTTATGTAAGAAAGGAGTTTGCTGATGGTCATCCCGCCTGGTGGCTGGTAACCCTCAAGAGACTCCTGCAGGGAGGTGGAGCAGGGGTCTCCCTGTTTTCACCTGGCGTTTGAGATTCAGAGATGATAAGCGTTTTGGCAAAGGTGAAACAGGTGGCCAGGGCCTCCGGAGCCTTTGTGCCAGTTCATTACCATTTGTTGCATGTTCACAGAATACCGCCTCTGCTCTGACGGGGCAGCTTCCCACCCCTGCCCTGTGCCATGCTGTCTCTGGCAGTCACATAGCAAGCCCCCGGGCGCTGCACACAGGGCTGAGTAACCCACAGCGAAATGAGAGCGCGTGGAAGGAAGCAGTAGGTGGAAATGAATGACTCTGGGCTCCTGCTGTGTCTAAAGGACTGTGTGGCCATGTTCTCCATTATGGGAGGGGAGTTCTGGGAGGGACACCTCCTAGCCACAGGAGTGTGTTCTGAGCAGATCACCTTAGGGCCGGAGAGAGGCCTGTGACTCAGCCCTTCACCACTGTGGCCGCTCCCCGGAACAGGTAGTTGGAGAGAGAGCCTCTTCTCACCCTCTTGACCTCTCTGAAGTGTCCGCAGGTCCCCGATGCTGTGCTGCTGTTCCGTGAGCTGGTCGCCACGGCTGTCTGCTGCAGCCGTCTCTGAACCTCCCGCCGTCCAGAAGCTCCACTGTGCTCCTTGCCGAGGTAGACGTCCCTCCCTGACCGGGGACAGCTAGAGCACCCACTCGGCCTGGGGAGGCGAGCCGTGGACATCCTCACCCCGACCCCAGCTCCGCATCCCGACGTCAGCTTCACTCTTCTCGCCTTCCTCCTTGCATCCAGGCGCTCACCCCGCTGAGTCTCTGAGCTACAGCTCTCGGACCCTTCCTCTCCTCGGCCCTCCCTGTTCCAGACAGAAGTGGTTTCCATAACCTTCACCTCACCCAGAAGGTCACTTTCCGCACCCTGTCCAGCCACAGGGGCTTCCTGCTGAGGAGCGCAGCCTGTCCCACAGCCCAGCATACCCCAGCCCACACATTCCTAGCCTGACCAGGTCAGGTCGACACTTTGAACCCCCCCAGCTTTATCACACTCACCTGGGAGTCACCAAGCTCTCCACGTCTTCTGTCCTCACCCAAAACTTTTCTTCACACCCCTGTATTCTTCGGTCTTTGCCTCAGTGGTTAGCAGTTCTGGGGGTAGAGTCACCTCTGTTTTCCACTCACTGAAAACACCTGAGGCCAGGTATTCTGAGTTCAACTAGACAAGCCAACTGGACATTTGGGGAGAATTCAGTAAATACCATTAAGCTAGTCACATAGGGGATTGAAGAGTGTCCCTGGGTCCCGCCCCGAGAGTATGATCCTACTGAGGAAACAGGCTCAGTTAGAAGACCCTGCCTTGCCGCACCCCAGGGCGCAAGGCACAGTATGAGAAGCCCTGGGTTCAGACCTCCCCTTTGGAAAATGATCCAGCACATTCTGTACACCCAGGGTCAGAATGCATGGCACAGAGGGTGTGCACGTGGCGGGTAGGAAGGAGGGTCACAGAGGAGCATGACAAAGGAGGTGCAGCCTGCACCCCGAGCACGAGGACCTTGTGAACGAGATTCCCCTAATGCTGCCCCTGCCCCTTGGGACTTTGAAGCTTGTCTTCAGGAACTGCTTTGACGTGAGAGTGACGTCCTGTGCAGCCCAGAGGGAGGTGCACCAGCCGCCCTCCTTCCCAGTGCCAGCGAGGCCCCGGCTGCCTTGTGCAGCGGGCTGCACTCAGCCAGACCCGGATCTGAGGGTTCTGGAGCTGTGGCAAGGCCGCTTGGTGACAGCAGAGCCCCGGCCTTGGCATTGGACAGGCCTGGCTTGGACCCTCGCTGCTCCTACTTCTGCTCTGTAGTGGCAGTAACTGAAGTTCCTGCGTCCGTTGCGTGGGTTGTGTGTGGCGCATGGAAAGGGCTCAGGAGGTGTCTGCCGGGTCTCTGATCCCGCATTACTCAGCCTGAGCTTATGGAGGTGGAGACTGGGAGGTGACAGACCTGACTTCTTCCTGGCAGATGAAGTGCATCTTGGTGGCCACGCAGGGTGCAGAGGTCCTTTTCTACTGGATGGACAAGGAGTTTGAGGAAAATCTGCGGCTGAAGTTTGGACAGTCAGAGACCAAGCGAGAAGAGGTAAGTGCGGGGTCGGGGGGCTGGGTGCCCGGGAGCAACACAGCTGCAGAAGATGAGGGCAGAAGCTGCCTTCACCCCATCCTGGCCTGCTGCAGGTGCTCATGAGACAGGTGTGTGGTCCACTGTCCCTCACAGCTGGCCATGCATCCTCTGAAGCCGCCGCCTCTGCCCTCAGCGCCCCACCCACGCGGAATCATGGGGCTAATGAGGGCGGAGCAGGAGGAAGAACTTCAGTGTCATGAGAAGCCCAATCCCTCAGATTCTCTGCCTTAAAAGAATTGAGCATCAACTTAACACCTTGATTTTTTCAGCAGCTCTATTACGCTGTTAAAGTATGTCAGCTTATTGGCAGACTAAATTCAAAACTCATTAAGAATAAGAAACAGGCAAGAGATTTGAACAGACACGTCTTGAAAGACAAGATAAGCAAAAAATCTAGGCAGGTAGCACATATGAAAAGATGCTCAAAGCATTAAGGAAGTGAAAATGAAATGGGATCCTCGCAGGCACCTCTTCGGATGAATGAAGTCCAGTCTGACGTGCGTGTTAGCTGGGGCATGGAGGTGGGGGCTCAGGCTCTGCGGGGGGCTACTCCTCTTGTCATCTGGATGTACTCTGCGTGGACCATTTGATTTGCTTTAATCTGTATACATGCCTGTGAGTCCATCTCATCGACACAATGCACCTGTCTGCTTTCCCACAAAGTTCGCAGCCCCTCCCACACCCTCCATCCCGACGCCTGCTTCTGTCAGCTGTCGATGAGTTTGCGTTCTGCAGACAAGTGCGGTCATGCAGTATGAAGCTAGGTTTCTTTTGTCTTTGTTCCGGTCTGACGTCTTTCAGCGCAATTATTTTGCGCCCCGTCCACATTGTAGCACGTGCCATAGTTCTTTCCCGCTGGTCGCTGAGGTACGGTCTGTTGTGTCAGCCACCAACATCTGTTGTCCCTTTGCCTGGTGACAGGAAAGGCCTTGAGTTGTTTCCAGTGTCTGACTCTTACAAAGAGTTTGCTCTAGTAAAGCGGCTGTGAGCGTTTGTGTACACACAGGTCGTTGTATGGACGTGAGTTTCCAGTTCTCCTGGGTTAGTACCTGTGAAAACCAGCATCATGGCTGGCGCTGGTAGGTGTGTGGGAAACTTCACAGAACCGCCGGACTTTCCGCAGCAGTTGTGTTGTTTCACGTTCAGATAGCAGAGCAGTCTCCACTCCCACTAGCACTTGGCTCTGTCGGTCTTAATTGTAGTCATTCAAATAGGTGTCTAAGGAAGCTCATTGTGTTCTCAGTTCATTTCCTTAATAAGTAATGATTTGAGCATCTTTTCATGTGTTTATTTATCATTCCCCACATACATATCTATTTATTTTCTGTTCAGATTTTTTGCCCACTTTAAAAGTTGGATTGTTTCTTATTATTCTTATTGAGTTTTGAGTTTCTCGTATATTTTGAATACAAGTCCTGTAGTTGATACATGTTTTGGAGGTATTTTCCCCTCGCTGTGTCTTCTTTGCATCCACTTAATAGCATCTTTCAAAGAGCAGAAGTTTTTTAATTTTGGTAACTCCAGTTTACCTATTTTTTGCTTTTATGGATCATGATTTTGGTGTCATATCTAAGAAATCTTTGCCCAACTTGAATCACAAAATTTTCCCTATATTTTCTTCTGGAAGTTTTATAGTTTTTTGGTGTTATGCTGGGTCCAAAGATCATTTTTGAATTCTTCTTTGTAGTGTCACATATGGATTAGGAAGGTTTTGCATGCGGACATCCACTTTAACACTTTAAAGTCACAGCTTGGAGACATGTCATGTTCACTTACACAGTATCTGCTTTACATTTTATTGTAATTTATATTGACAGTTTCTCTAGTTTTGCTGTGATTTTTCTGTTTATTGGGGCTGCAGCAGGGAGAAGTGTTGCTCTTCTGCAGCTCTTCTCCACTCTCTTCTGTAGAGAGTGGGTCCCCATGTCCTTCCTGTGCTGGTGGCCTGGTCATCTCTGAGTGCCTTCTGTCTCCACAGGTTATAACCCAGCATCACTGATACTCCTGTTCAGTCTTTTGAAGTAAAGCAAGGTATCAGAGAGCCCAGACAGTTAATGGTTTTATTTAAACTAGAAAGTAGGTCTGTCTGCTAGGCTGTCTCATTTTTTTTGTGTAAGCGCTCAGGGCTTGTGCTTTTTGAGTTAAGAATTTTTCATAGTTCAGTTCTTAAACTACAGTGTCACCTAGGTCCATTCCAGAAGCCAGCTATTTCATAGTGTTTCTCTTCCTCTTTATTAAAAACCCACCAAAGGATCACTTCTAATTTTTCAGTTGCTAATGACTAATTAAAGAAAATAAGTCCTTGAAGTTTTATTATTTAATATATATGACACTTTTTATTCTTTGAATCTATAAATAACATGAGTTAATTGTAGAAAATACAGAGAAATAGTTTTTAAATGACCCCTAATTTCTACAACCCAGAGCTATTATCTCTTTAATATATTTTCTTTGAGTCTTTGTCTTTTATAGATAGATGAGATCACGCCACATATACAGTTTTTTTTCTTTTTTTTTCACCTGCTGTTATATCAAAAGTGCTTTTTTTTTCACTTGCTATTATATCAAAAGCACTTATACCATTTGTTAAGTATTCTCCAAAGCATGAATTTTAATGGAAGCAGTATATTCCAGTGTATGAATAAATATGCCATCATTTATTTAACCATTTCCCGACACTGGAACATATATTGCTTCTCATTCACTGTAAGTGTAGTAGGGAAATGTAGGAAGCGTGTGTTTAAATGTTATCCCATTTCTCACAATTTGTTTTGGATCGATTCCTAAAAATAGAAATATTGAATTAAAAGCCATTCGAAGATAGTGTACCACTTTATAATTCCACCAAGTAATAGATGAGACTGTCTTTTTATATTCTACTTATCCCAAGTATTTTCATCGATCCGACTAAAAAAAAGGATTTTTGCTACACCTGCAGAAAAAGCTACTGTTACAAATGAATTGCTCGACACAGGGAAGACTGTTTGGGGGTTTTTTTTCGAAGGAAAAGTGCAGGCAGGAATGAAGGCGAGTAGGCAGGCAGGTAACAAGAGGAGGAAGAAGCACTTTATCCTTTATTTTCGTTTTGTTCATCTTGGTTATTCCGCCCTGGGATGCGAACCCACGTCCTTGGGATGTGTGACAGCATCCAGCTTATGGCAGGACCTGACCGCTCCTCCACCAGGGCGCACCACGCAAGTTTAAGTGACTTCTCTATGACTGCATGTGTTTGACAGTTCAAGGATCTGTGGAATGGGAATGACTTAACACAGTCGCCTCTGTGGAGGGCTATTCACTCAGCACAGACTGTGACCCTACTGTGAACCTACTCAGGCAGCAGAGCAGTGACCGTCGCAACACGTCCTGCCCTCACACGACTTAGAGTCTGAAGAGTGACACCATACAGTGTCCCAGTGACAAAAAACACCATGGATGCAGGGAGCGAGAACTGGTCTGGAAAGTTAACAGGTTGTGGGGTGGCAGTGACTGGGGGCGTGCCGACAGAGGGCAGGAGCGGCGCATCTGATCTGGACCTGAGGATGAGCAGGAGCTGGTGTTCAGGCTTGACTGACAGGTCCTGCACGCCTGTGCGCTGACTGTGGCTACGGAGCGTCAGGACAGTTGGGAGGAACTGGCTCCACCGCCCTGCACTGCCCCGGCCGGCCACCAGCTTTCCTTGTCTACGCACGGTCTGCCCCAGCGCCATGGAGGTTTCCCCAGCTCGAGTTAGGTCCCTACTTCTCCAAAGTTAAGTCAAGTGTCCTGAAAGCAGCCGTCTACATCCTCCATGCCAGCCCTGAGACTCAGAATTGTCATCGTTCTACTGGCTTTGTCCCATTTTTATTCACCTCTTTTTTTTTTTAAACAAACGTGTCCCGTTTCTTTTTGGTTTCATTTGTTCTGTTCCCTATCTTGGAAGGTGGAGAGAATGGACAGGGAAGAGCTGGTGTGGAGGTATGCTTATTCTGGAAACCGGGAAAGGTTAGAAACATAAAAAGGAAGGGGATCTCTCATAACCCTTTACCCAGAAGTAAGAACTTTACTTTTTTTTTAAGGAAAAGGTACAGGCAGGAATTAAGGTGAGTAGGTAGACAGAGAGAGGAGGAGGAGGAAGCACTTATTTTTAAATTTAGTTGTTGATATTGGTTGTTTCCCCCAGGACCCAGGACTTGAACCCAGGGGTGTGTGGTTTGATCTCCTTCGGAGGCGATTAACCTAACCACTGCTCCACCAGGGCGCACCCACAGTGTTGACTTTCTTAATAGTTCTCTCTTAATTTGCTCTTTCTGTGTATCTTAAAATACAGAACATCTACAATTAATTTTGCTTTTCTAACATTACATTGTATTAGGGATTTTTCCATATCATTGAAGTACTTCTGTATTTTGAGTGACTGTATTCTGCCATCATGTAGATGTACTCTTATCTATTTAACTGTTCCCTGGTTCTGGACACTTACGTTTCTCCCAGTGTTTGCTATTATAAACTCTGCAGAAGTGAGCATCTCTGTCCCTCTCTGCCCCTCTGCTCCTCTCTTGGTCATGTCACATCCCTCAAAGCAGGCGTGCTGCAGCAAAGAGCGTGGATTTTGTCACTTGTACGAACTTCCCAAGAGGTGGCCAGCTCCCATTAATGCCCCCAACAGTCCACTGTGGAAATGTGGCCCAATTCCTTGATGTCCCCTTCTAGGTTCAGAGCCTGAACAGTGAGCCGGCAGACCCTCCTGCCTCCCTAGCTGCCACCCACACTGGTGGGGCATTCTCCCTTTAGCCCCCTCCCTCTCAGGGTCTCTCAAAGCAAACCCTTTGTGCAGGGCTGTGCCTTGTCCATTCCCTTGGTGCCTGGCACCTCACAGTGTTCTTTTCTTCCCCTCTTGCAGCTGCATGCCCTGGAGGACCAGCTCAGCACCCTCCTGGCCCCGGTCATCATCTCCTCCACGACCATGCTGGAGAAGCTCTCGGACACATACACCTGTTTTTCAACAGAAAATGGCAACTACCTGTATGTCCTCCACCTGGTGAGTGTGTAACCCAGGGACCCATGTTCCTCTTCCTTCAGCAATGTGGGGCGTCCCCTGCTTCTCTCTTATCTTGCTCTCAAGACCCCTTAGCAGACAGCATTTGCATCTCATCAAAGTCCTCTGGCACCCAAGACGCCCCTGACCATCCCCAGAGAGCAGGACAGGTGACTCCCTCCATCATCTTGCTGTGTCTGCAGTTCAGAGACTGCCTGTTCATCGCCATCAACGGGGACCACTTGGAGAGTGAGGGGGATCTGCGCCGGAAGCTGTGTGTACTCAAGCACCTGTTCGAGGTCCACTTCGGGATGGTGACCGTGGACAGCCAGCTCATCCGGAAGGAGTGAGTTCTCGTGGCCGCCCCCTCTGTCCTTTGCTCAGACCCTCCCGAGGGCTGGCAGTGTGTGCCCAGCCCACTTCACAGGGTCCCATGTTGGAGAAGCAGAGCCCACAGCAACCTTGGAGATGCAAGCCTCACATTTTACAATGGGGCCAGAGATGTTCATTTGCTCAGGGCCAGGCAGCTGGTGGTGGCAACTGGCAGCCTAGAAATCAGCTCAGGACTCCCAGCCCTTCCCGCCCCCCAGTGTCAGTGTCAATCTGTCGTTGCTCCCTGGTCTGCTGGTCCTCTCTGGCTTCTCAGAGCTCTGGCCTCGCCCTGCAGAGAGAGCAGACAGGAACTGTGCTTGTGCACAAAGCCTTGTGAACCTTCTAGGGCCCCGACCCCCATCTCAGGCCCCAGGAAGGAGCCCAGTGGGAGGGGAAGGTGGTTCGTCCTGTGCATTATGAGCAGGGCCCCCGGAAAGGTATTGAGCAGCAATGTGAGCCCAGAGGGGAGAAGCTCTCGGGCGGCCACCCCGATCGCTTTGTGGGTAGTCGCAGGATTAGAAGCTGGGTCCATGGAGCTGCACAGGCCAATAGGCCCCACGAGGATACTCGCCGAAGCAGCGCAGCCCAGCGCCAGCCGTCTGGCTCAGGCGGGCACAGTTGTGGTGCAAAAGTTGCACACAAATCGTATTTACCATGCAGGATGCAGAGACCCTTGTGTGACTCAGATAAAGAAAAACTCAAATCACCCGGGGCTTTCCGCGCTCGGGGGCCTGTGGGGGAAGAGGATAGAAAGCAGGCGCCTTCTTGGGCCCCTCGCTGGTTTCGTGCTATAGGTCTGTGAGGGGGTGGAGAAGTGGACTCATGCTCAGCTTGACCCCTGGTTCCAAGCCCGTCGCCTCCCGTCTGAGGCCAGGACCCCCCCCCCACCATGCTCTGTGGGCTCCTGTGACTTGGTGTGTCACTTGTGCTCACCTGGCCCGGACAGTGGCCTGGGACAGTGGTCCTTTGAGGCTGGAGACAAGCAGCTGGCTCATGGCCTCTTGCTCTTTCCGGCTCTGCCCACAGGCTGCGGCCCGCAGACCTAGAGCCACGCATGCAGGTGTGGGAGCGCTTCCAGAGCCTGCTGGGGACCTACCATCGCCTGCGCGAGCAGGAGCAGAGTTTCGCTGTGGAGGTGACTGCTGGGCGCGGGAGGCCTCGGGCCATGGAAGCTTCAGGTCCGAGAGGCCCTCTGAGGACCAGGCTTGGACCCTAATCGGGAGGAGATATGCAGACCCTCAGATGCAGGCAGTCAGAGTGCTGCTCTTTCTGGACACGGGGTGGGTGGGCTGCTCACGACATGTGGGCCTCCCTGCGAACAGATACATTCTGGCTAAAACAGACTCTGGAATGCAGTTTTTGGACTCATAGTAAATTTCAGAGCCTTGAAGGGCCGTTACCATTCACACATGCCCCGTCTCCAGGCAGGGAGCAGAGGCAGCTTCAGCTCCTCAGGCGCTCACACTCCCGCACACATCCGAATCATTGCAGGCTTGGTGGTTCAGATGCTGGGCCTCACGCTCTGTTTCTCGTTCACCTGGGGAGCTCTGCAGTTAGCATTTCTGACACTTTCCCGGTGACCCTGAAAATGGCCGTCCTGAATTACCCTTGCTTGTGTTAAGTGAAATAAGCCAGAAAGAAAAAGAGAAGTCAGGATGGTTTCACTCATGTTTGAGATATAATGAAACGAAACAAATGAAAGACCGACCCACAAAAGCTCACAGGACACAAGACAGTGGTTATGAGGGGATGAGAGGCAGGGAGCGGGGAACAAGGAGAGGTAGAGGGCACTGGAACTCTGGGGGTGGACTAGTGTGAAAGAGTCATAGACCGAGCTAGAAGCTCGGTACCTAAGATGCACGCAGCAATGCTCACGAGAGAAAGATGCAATTATTGTAAAAGCCACTGCCTTCTAGGACAGTTGAAGCAGCTATGAGCGTGCAGCAAAAGGTCAGATGCACAAGAGAATAAACCTCCAGGAGTGAGGCAGGGGAATCAGTCACCATCAGATGGGAGCCCAAGGAGGTCGATACATTGGGATTATTAGATACAGAATGTAAAAGACCGGAAATATTTAAAGATGTAAACACGACTCAAAAAAAGTAAGAGACTGAAAAAAATTAGGCAGATTTGGAAAATATATCCAGATATTTTATAAATGAAAATATAATTGTTAAAATGAAATACCCATGGAATGGGTTAAATAGTATGTGAAACATAAGTGGAAAGAGAATTAGTGAACTGGAAAATAGATCTGAAGGAATTCACTTTCACGCCCCTTACTCATTCACTCCTCTGATAAATGTATGTTACTGAACGCTAAGAGGTGTGCCAGGCCCTGGGGATGCCAATATGAGTGCAGACACAGTCCCTGCCCTCGACGGGGAGTCGGCCATGCGCCTGGAGCGACGCCACAGTCTCATATCCTGGGTGCTGACCTGTTGGGTTTCTCATCAAAATCCCTGGTGGCACAGAGGATGGAGCCGTCACTCTTTCTGGGGCAGGAGGGCCTCTTGAAGGGCCTCGTCGACGGCAGTTAAGCTAAAATCCAGACTCCTCCCAGGGCCTCCAGGCGCTGAGTGATGGCCTTTCAGACCCAGTCTCATCTCCTGCTGTCTCGTCTTCTCTCTCTCCGCACTGGCCACCTGCGGCTTCCGTTTCAGGAGTTCTGGATATTTAGCTCGGATACCTGTGACTCTTGAACACTCGAGTTGTTAGTCCAAACCAAGTTTGGCTGTTTATGTCAGATGTGCCCTGGGCTCCCGTGACTGAACACCAGAAGGGACTGTCGTGCTTCTAGTTTGTATGTGGAAATGATATTCTAGACATAGTGGGTAAAAGAAAAGATTTTTGCAGTTAATTTCTGCTCTGTCGCTGCTAGAAAATTTTTAAGTGTGTGCAGGCCTCCTCTGATATTTGACTGGACGGCGCTGCCGGAGGTCTCCACCCCGCAGGGCCTCTGCGTGCACTGTCCTCGGCTGGCTCTCTCCTCCCTCCTTCTCTGGCAGAGAGGGTCTGAAGGTCGCCTCCTCAGAGACGTTGTCTTTGAACGCGCTACCTAAGTTGGTCTCTGCCCTTCTTCTCCAGCCTCGTGCTGTGTCTCCCGCCAGCACTTACTGCGGCCGGCACGCGCGTCTGTTCCCTGGCGTACGTTTCCTACCCACTAAGTCTAGTGACCAGCATGCCAGCTCCAGGAAGGCAGGGACTGTGCTGCTCAGTCCCCTGTCCCCCAGTGACCGGCACATAGCATGCACTAAGTAAGAACAGAGTGCCCACCAGCCGGACCTGGAGCAGGAGCGGGTGGTGGGTCACGAGGCTTCCCTCCTGCCCACCGTGCCAGGCTGTGGAGCGGCTGACCCACCCCCAGCTGTGTGAGCTGTGCATAGAGGCGCTGGAGCGGCATGTCATCCAGGCTGTCAACCGCAGCCCCGAGCGGGCGGGCGAGGAGGCCCTGCATGCCTTCCTGCTGGTGCACTCCAAGCTGCTGGCATTCTACTCCAGGTGAGCCCGGCCCTGCTCCCCGTGTCACTACACAGCACCATCTCCCAGCCCGGAAAACCTCAGGTCCCCTCTTCCCTGAAGCTTCTCAGTCGTCCATCCCGACCCCTTAGCTCACTCCCTTCTCAGTGAGACCTCCCCAGAACCTGGCCTCAGAGTCCAGTCTAGAGCTTCCTGTCGGCCCTTTCTGGCCCCGGTGGCTTCCCAGGGGTGTGTTGATGGTGTGTTAATGCACACCTTGCCTTTCTCCAAAAACAGTCAAGTCAGCTGGCACATTTGTAAGCTCCTTGCAGGCAGGGACCACATGCCAGGGGCCTTTAACCTACCTGCCTCTTCTGCTGCCACCCACAAAGCGCTGGGGGCTCCAGGCACATGTGACAGCTGCCTGTCCTCTCTGCAGCCACAGCGCCAGCGCCCTGCGCCCAGCCGACCTCCTCACCCTCATTCTCCTGGCTCAGGACCTCTACCCCAGCAAGAGCACAGACGAGGACGAGGACTCTCAGGTCTGGGGCAGCGTGCTAGTGGAGGCCAGCGGCCTGCAGAGTGGTGGGCAGGCTGCCGGGAGGCATGGTCTCCCAGACAAGTCTGGGCACGTGGGCGGGCATGACTCTTCCCGCAGATGCAGGGAGAATTCTAGAATTTACGGTGTTCAGTGGGTTAAAAGTGCAGGCTTTCAGAGTCAGTCCCAGTTCACCACTTAGTCATGTGAGCAGGGTAGGGACCTGCCTGGCGGATCCCGGATCCCCACCTGTGCAGTGCGGCTGCTGGCACCAGCCCTCAGGGCAGCTGTGAGGAATGAAGGACACCGTTTTCCTGGAGTCCACGGTGAGTGGGCTAGCTGTCTTCATGCTCATGGCGGTGGCAGTTCGGATGCCAGTGTGTCAGAATTTCAGTGGTTCTGGGAAAGGACTGGCCCACCTAGAATGGAAACATCTCTAAGTGGGTTTTCTCCCAGGGCTGTGGAGCGGAGCAGGGCCTTGCAGGCCCTCTGTCCCGGGGGCTGTCCCAGAGACTCGGCTGGGAAGGAGCCAGTCAGCCGTGCTGCGACCAGCATCTCTGTCTCGTGCCTGTCACAGCCTTCCCCAAGGAGGCCCCGCAGCAGCCAGAACATCCCTGTGCATCAGGCCTGGAGCCCCTGTTCCGCCGGCCCAGCCAGGAGCAGTTCTGCAGGGACCGTATGTGCCGGGCCAGGTGGGAGGCAAGTGTCTTGGGAGAGTAGGCACAGCCCCAGCTGTCCTTTCCCCCCAGGAGACAGACAGCGTCTCCCTGATGGAGGAGTACTTCACGCCAGCTGCTTCCCCCGGGGAACAGAGTTCAGGTGAGAGCTGGAGGGATGAGAGGGACAGGTGCTAGCTGGCAGCCCCGGGATCTTCTGCAGTCCAGTGGACCTCACACTTCGTGAGGACACAGGCCCTGATCCTAGAGAATGGGGTGCTGTCTGCAGCACCCCTTTGTCCACCCTGCCTGCCCCCGCGTGGACATAGGACTGTTAGGGCCAGTCCGAGGATTCCTAGAACTTTTTATGACGAGTGTATTTCATTTAAGAATTCATCTCTCGTGTGTATTCTCTGCCCTTGCTCTCCCTTTAATAAGTAATTAAGCAACTGAAAGAAAGTAGTAATTACTGCATTTTAGCATTGTGATTTAAGGTGTAAGTGATCTGTTTCTGTAATTTGTCCCTTACTTTTCTCATGTGAGCAGGTTTCAGGAGGACTGAGATTTGAAAGGAATTTCCAGAGTGGCCTTGAGCCAGTGATTCTCAATCCTGGCTGCACACTAGCAACTCCTGGGCAGCGTCAGCCAGCTTCACTAAGTTATAGTCTGAGGGCTGCATATGGATATTTCTAGAACTTTCCACAGTGGGTGCAGTGAACATCAGAGGGAGCACTACGTGCACGATTTAGGGAGAGCAGTGGTTCTCCCTCCAAGCCAACAGTGGGCTCACCTGGGATCTTTAGGAACTGCTGGAGCCGATCTGTGCTGGAGACGGGCTGCACTGTGGCCTGTGTGTTGGGGGTTTCAGAAGGTCCCTTGCGCAGCTGCGGGGGAGAACACTGGCTTCGATGCTCTTCACTTTGGGTCTTCAGCCCTGACATTGCGCACCAGCTCAGCGCTTCTGTGGCTCTGGGCCCACGGCTTTGGGGTGACTGCCAAGCTGTCTCCTCTGCTCCCTCTCTCATCCATCACTCTCCTCCCAGCCCCTGTCTCTCCATGGTTAGCTTCATGCGTCAGAGCCAAAAGTCATGCCCCCTCAGTGCAGGGAACTCACAGCTTACAGGTTAGAGTTGCCTTCATCCATGTGTGAATTGGGTGTCTTGAGATGTGGGAACAGGCTGCCCCAGAGAAACGCGAGTCTAAAGCGTAGCTATTAGCAATGAACTGTGAGTGGGAACATGACTCACACACAGCACTTCAGAAGCTACGCAGAGTGGTCAGTGCATGTTGGACTAGAGAAGGAAGGGTCCCAGCACACAGAAGGGGCTCCGCTGCGGCAGCCAGGGAGGGAGGCACCAGACGGGGTAGGAGGGGAGCGCGGGGGCTGAGGGGACGCCCCCACTGGCACCACTGCCAGCACCTCCTAAGAGCCCGCTCCTGGCACCAGGCTGCTTCCGTGCTGGTCCGCCTGGTTCGCCCCTCACCTTACAGCTGCGCACAGACAGAGCGTGGGCTGGTCCCACCCACACTTTGGTGCCCTCGCCCCTGTCAGGATCTGTGAGCAGTAGTGGGCAGGGCTACCTCTGCCCCTTCGCCCCCAGCTGGTGAGCTGTTACTTGCATGTCCCCATCACTTATATTCTCTCTGTGGCCTGCAGGCAGTACTGTCTGGCTGGACGAAGGCACCCCACCCTCCGACGCTTGCCAGGTCCAGGTGAGTGTCTCCTGGGGAACCAGCTGCTCTGAGCTGCTGCCGTGAACGTGGCTTCTCCTCTGGGTGGCCCTCTGCTGGGGCTACAGCCCTCCTGCCACCTCAGGACTGGCTGGTGCCGGGGACAGAGCTCAGCGAGGGGCGGGAGGGGCGGGAAAACAGGTGCCGGTGACTGGCCCCTCCTCTGGCCTTAGCCAGTCCCCACTTCTCATGGTTCCTGGGAGTGAGACGCCAACTAATTCTGAATGTTTTTGAAATGAGGAAGTGAAAGTATTCATTCTGGGAAAATTCGGAAGAGAACAAAGTCGCTCAGTTCTCACCCCAGCCTCAGATTTTAACTATCGTTGAGATCTGGTTGTTTCCTGCTGGCCTGTCCTGTGACATTATATACAGATAAGGCATGTTTTCCTTTCACCTATGCGCACCCTCCCCCGGGCGCTCTGCTGCAGTGGCTACTGGAGAGCCATCGTGCGCCTGGGTCACGCCCGGCTCAGCTCTCCATTGCTTTGCTGTCGTCACAAGATTCTACTTACAATGAGCAGCTGCAGTGACATCCGAGGGGTTTCTGTGGCGCCTCTGATGACGCCTTAAGTCTCCACTTCTGCCCGCTGACGGCTTTCTTGCTCCGACCTGCCATGGGGCTGAGCTCTGTCCATGTCATTGCGTGCCTGCCCCTCCCCATCAGAATCCTGGCAGGGTGTCCAAGGGTGACCGACCTGACGGAACGTCATGCACCTCTGAGCGCCTTCATCTGTGTGGAGGTGCAGGGACGGGCGTCTTCTGTCTCATCCTACCTTGCTCTGTTTTTCCTGCTTTTTCTATCCCTTTCTATTTTTACAGATTTTTGTTTGTTTGTTTAAGGACAGGCGCAGGCAGGAATGAAGGTGAGCAGCGGCAGGCAGGAAGAGAGGAGAAGCAGCATTACGTGTTATTTCGTTGTTCACCTCAGTTGTTCCCTGCCCTGACCCCGACACCAGGACACGAACCTGGGAATTGGGATGATGTGGGCTGCGCCCAATCACTACTCCACTAGGGGCCACCTTTTGCCCCTTCTTTGCTACCCTCCCTACTTGGGATTCAGTCCTGAATCCAGGTGGAAAGTCCAGAAGCTGAGGCAGACGGACAGCAGCATATTGGAGCTTCTAGGGCAGTCCCAGCCGAATGCAAGGACATAGGAACTGGGGCTTCTTGGAGCCGAAAATGTGTATCCCTCATGGCTCACAGGGAGGACCGCAAATGGGCCTCTGTGGCTGGATCTGAGGTGGGAGAAGGCTGGATGGCCCCTCCCTCCATTCACAGCTCCTCTTCCTCCACAGACCGCTGAAGACTCCCTCCAGATGCTGGCCTCCCAGCCTCCAGCACCTTCCATCCCCAGAAGGATTTTTCTGGATGCCACTGTGAAGGAGAACTACTGCCCCCTGGTGCCCCACACCTTTTACTGCTTGCCGCTGTGGCCTGGCATCACCATGGTGCTCCTGACCAAGGTAGGAGAGCCTCCCAACCCCACCTTCTCCGAGACCCATCTGAGGCCCTCCCCACCACCATGCCTATAGCCTGCCCATCTCCCCTCAGAGCCCCAGCACGCCCCTGGCCCTGGTCCTGTACCAGCTGCTGGATGGGTTTTCCCTACTGGAGAAGAAGCTCAAGGAGGGCCAGGCGGCCAGGAGTGCCCTGCGGTCCCACCCACTCATGGGGGACCTGCGCCAGAGAATGGACAACTTTGTCAAGAATCGAGGTGGAAAAGAGATCCAGGTGAGACCCAAGGCCAGCTGCCCCCACCTCAGGAAGAGGAGATGGGCGTGGACCAGGACCTGTTGTGCCAGGGCTCTGGGCGCTGCCCGGCTCTGTGGGACTTTTCACCCTCGCTCCCCTATGATCAAACAGCAACAAAACCGAGAGCATTGCTTTGCCTTTTCAAAATGTTTGCGTGAGTTTGACAGAAAGTGGCACGAGGTAGATCATGACCTAGCTGTTCAGCGGGGAGCCAGCGCGTGACTCGGGCCGCAGTGAAGCCCATGGGACCCAGGCAGGTCACATGCCAGCACAGGATAGAGAGCCCGCTGCTAAACCCAGGGCTTAGGGTCCATGTCTGCAGATGAGGCCCAAGACAGGGACAGTGTCCAGTGTCAAGGCAGAGCCTGGAAGGAGGTTCAGGAGGAGAAGCACTGGGCCCTTCACCTCCCAGTGCTGGGCCCATTTGGTGGCTGAGGTTTGTGTGGCTGGAGTGATGCCAGTCTGGACAGAGTGAGGGTTGGAGGAGGCCGAGCAGGCAATGGAGCCCCAGGCCCCACAGACCCAGAGCACTGGCTCAGAGCCTCTGGCATTGCACCAGCATCATGTCCAAGTGCAGAGTTCTCCCTAAGGGGGATCTGCCCAGCCCCACCTCTGCACCCCAGCACCCCATCTGACGCCATCCTGATGCATTCGTGTAGGTGTCTGTGCCCACCCAGACAGCAAGCCCAGGCCAGCACACAGAAACTGCTCTTAAAGTGCCCGCTAAGTGAAGAGAATGAGGTGACCAGCAGGGTGCAGAGAGCTGGGTGCCTGCCAGAGACTCCAGCTTTGGCTTTGCAAGATGGAAATACTGGAGCCACGGGGGCTGCCTACTCAGAAGCCAGCGTGCAGAGGGTCTCTGGGCCTTCATGGGGCGATCGAGAAGCCACCCTGTCATTATCCTTACAGAGCACCTGGATGGAGTTCAAGACCAAGGCCTTTTCCAGAAGCGAGCCAAGATCGCCCTGGGAGTAAGTGGTGGGGTCTGAGGACCAGGGCAGTCATCTGGACATACTGGGCCGAGGTGGGGAGCATTCTCAGGAAGAGGCAAGTGCAGGGGTCCTGGGAGAGCGCAGGCTCCCGGCTGCAGGGGGCTGGAGGCAGAGGGGCTGGAGCCCAGAATCAGCGCCATGCCCCCAGCAGGCCGTACTGTTTGTTGGTAAAGTAAGTGACAAGACTGGATGAGGAAGGTGTGTGTCCTTGGCCCAGAGCAGGCACAGTCACCCAGGGGTGGTGGGCTGCCCGGGCCCTCACCACTGTGATGCTCCCCTGCCCAGGCTGCTGCAGGCGTGTGCAAAGGTGAAGCGGCAGCTGTACGCCATCTACCGGCAGAGCTTCCTGGCCGCGGCCCCCGGCCGGGGCGGCCCCTACCTGGCCCAGCAGCTACAGGATCAGGTCCAGACCCTGATGCAGTAAGTGCACGGGCCCTCGGTAGCCAGGGCGCAGGTTTGGGCGCTGCTCACTGCGCCCTGCCTCCCTGCAGGGAGACGCTACTGGACTGGAAGGACTTCCTGTTGGTGAAGAGTCGGAGGAACGTCACCTTGGTGTCATATCCTGGTGCCCGCACCCGTGTCTGCCTGCCTCTCACCTACTCCCACTCACACCCGAGGACCCAGGAAGAGAACTCCAGCACCAGCGCATGTGTTCTCCAAAGAACAGGAGCTGCTGCCCCGGGCCTCGTCCACAGGGCGGGATGCACCAAAGCTAAAGTCACAGAGCGCCCTGCTGTGCCCCGGTTCCTTCACGGAACCCGGAGATGGTTTATGTCTGTTGTCTGGCAGCAGAATGGCTGGAGTGTTCCACGGGCCCCCGGGAGTCCTGGGGCAAGACGGGTTTGAGAGGCCTAGTCTGCCTTCGTCTCCCACAGTTCATAGAGGAATTGAGCAGGAAACATGCTTACCTCTGCCTGTGACTTATTTAACCTTCTAACACTGGTTTGACTGAACACTGATTTTCCCTGCAGCCTTATAGGAAGCAGTTTTCCCTGCATTAAAATCTGTAAAGGGTTGGGCCTCCATTCCAAGACGGCCGTCTTTAGCGCACAGGTGAAAAGGATGCGCGAGGACCCCGTTAGCCACCAGCCACTGCCCTTCCGTGGTGTCTCAGGAACTTTCCAGCCTCGGGAGCCAGGGCATGAGCTCAGCCGCAGAGCAGCGTGGGCCGTGCGCGAGCTGGGCTTGCTCGCGCCGTGTAGCTCTGCTCTCGCGCCCACCTCCCGCGTTGTGATTTAAACGCATCCCTCGTGAAACTGGTGAGTTACAGACGAGCCATGCTCCTGTGGGCTCAGCCTCCCGTGTTTCAAGTGCCGTGTCCAGACCCATTTTCTTCCATCTTAGAACTTCCAGCTCGGGGGTCCAGGGTAGAGAGAGAGAGCAGGAAAGGTGATGCCGGGGGGTTGGCTAAAGTCTCACCGGTGGGGAGGGTGGGCACGCAAGCCCCCTGCTTGGCTCTGCTGGGAGCCCAGGCAGAGGACGGATTCCGGGCCTTACAGTCCTTAACTCCGGCCTCCACGTACTTGGACGACCTCCCCGGCTTGGTGCATTTCATCTATGTGGACCGCACCACCGGCCAGATGGTGGCTCCTTCCCTTGGCTGCGGTGACAGGACTTCATCAGAGCTGGGCAAGGGGCCCCTGGCCACCTTCGTCAGAAGAAAGGTAATGTCCTACTCAGTCCTCTTCACCAGGGAGGAGCTGTCCTGCCCTGCCAGAGGGCCTGCCTCTCCCTGGGCGCGCCCCACCCTGACCTTTACTGTCCCCTCTGTCGGTGTTTGCCGGCCTCTAAGCCAGCCTTGTCCTCCCCACCGAGGGCCCTGGCGCCCCATGGGCATTAGTTGGAGGTGGGAGACATGCTGGTGTATTCGAATGGGCGCAGAGTCTGTACTTTGAGGTCGGCCTGTCACCAGGCTCCACATAAATCAGTGTCCGCTGCGGCTTGTGGAGTCAACTAGACAGAGAAGAAACAAGTTTAATCAGTTCAGGTATCAGAATTTAAAACTGGGTGATTTCTACCAAGGAAACATTCTCTTGAACTGGCTTCTTTGTGGCAAACTCCTGCATACATGTGGATGCGGAGAGAGCTGTGATGCATGTACGCATATTCTGTGTGTGTAACGCGCATACTATATCATAAATACCAAAGCTGCACGTTTATAATACACTGTAGCATATCCTATATATAATGTACTACCATGTATTTTGAATTATGTGTGTATCTACAGATATATTTTTCATTGGTTAAGTAGTTAATCATGGTGGTGAGAGTGGACGACAGAACAGAGGCCCGTGTCGGAGGCCCGGCCCTGCCTCTGATGAGCTGTGTGCCTGGGGCGTCCCTCGGGCTGAGCCCCAGTTTCCTTGCCTGCCAGGGTCGCACGACCGCAGAATTGCCGCGAAGGCACAGAGGCCGGAGATGGGGCGTCGGTAGCAGTCTGTGGCACCGCACAGACCTCGCTGGCTTGTGCAGCAGCATCACGTCTTCATCCGTGTCCCTCCTTCTGGACACAGTGGAGGTTGCTACACTGGATTTCGTTCTGTTTTTCTCTGCAGTGTGTCGCACTGGAGATCATTCTTGCATGCGATCGTCTTTACCACATTTTCACTCCACTTCGTATCTGATGCATTTCCTCTTGTCATTAATTCTTTATCAACATGATTTTTAACAGCTACTCCCACAGTCCATCACGTGAAGGTATAATTTACGGAGCCATTTCCCCAATGTTGAACATTGAGATTGTTTCCAGTCTTTCGCTCTTATAAATAATTCCGCAGTCCACACCTTTGTGCATACATCTCTGTCCTCATCTCTGATTATTTTCTCAGTATAGATTCCCAGAAATGGAATTTCTAAGTCAAATGGGAGGAATGTTTTTAAGGTTATTGATGCATGTTGTCAAATTGCTTTCCCGTAAAACACAGGAAATCCGTGTATTTGTTTGCAGACTTAATTAGACATTAGATTGCAGGCGGGTTGGCAGGAATCACGTGGGACCACGTAGGCCACCTGGGCTCTGCGTGTCCGTCTGGCATGGCTGGTGGCCCTAGACAGCAGAAGGGGTTCCAGGTGGCCACACCCTCATTCTAATGTGTTCATCTCTTATGTCCCCAGCCATTTTCTGGCCTGGGTAGTCAATTTGCTAACTTACAGGATGGACGAGAAAGTTGCATAGTGTTTTCACTTACACTTACCTTCACAGCAGCTGCGGAGGGCTCATTCCCGCTGTCTACCCTCCCAGTGAGGGTTTACTGCTGGCTGCTGCTCCCAGCCCAGGCCGTGGCAAGGCCCTGAGGACAGAGACGAGCGGGGAGGCGCCATCTGTGCAGCTCCCCTCAGAACTTGTCTTCCTTTCAGAGACAAGCACCTGCACTCTGCCCCTGCGGTGGGGACAGGGCAGTCCCGCAGCCGTGCCGTGAGCTCTGCCCTCCTCCCCCAGGTCTGGTCTCTGATCCGGCGCGCACGCAGATACTTGCAGAAGGGCTACACCACGCTGCTGCTCCGGGAGGGGGACTTCCACTGCTCCTACTTTCTGTGGTTCGAGAACGAGCTGGTGCGTGTGGCCGGGCCCTGGGCAGGAAGCCCTGCGCTGCTGTCCTTTCCTGTAACTCTTGGATCCCCTTCTGAACTGGGTCTGCTCTGTCTGTCCCTCTGCCTCTTCTCAGCCCTGGTAGAGCTGATAGGTAAGCACAGCTGCTGGGGACCCGAACCCACTTCCACATGGCTGTCACTCGCCCCTCCTGGCAGCCCTCTGAAGCTCGCTCAGGGCGGCGTGCAGGTGGCCATGGACACGTGCCCTGTGCCCACCACGCACCCCGTCAGCTCTGCTTCAACAGGCTATGCTTGCACCCCATCACCCCCCGCTATACTGGTGGGTAAACTGAGGCCCAAAGCAGTTAACCAGCTGTGTGAGGGGAAGCTGGCTGTTGGGCACAGCCGCCTCCTCCAGGCCTCACTGTCACCGCAGTGTTGCTCGGGCTGGGGATTTGTGGTCTGCGCGTGTCTCGTCTCTTGCTCTCTGCCTCTTTCCCCTGCTCGCTCTTTTCTGTTTTCCTTTTCCTTCTCAGGTGTCACTTTCAGTCGTTCCAGCTCTCGAGGGGTCGTTCCTTCCCCCTCACACCCAGTCCCTGTGCTCCTGTCCCCTCCCCTGCAGCGCAGTCACCGGCGCTGTTCTCATACCGCTCACCGCGCAGCCCCATGTGAGGGCGCGGTGTGTCCACAGCCTGTTGATGGAGACACCATGGCCAGCACCACGAGGTCGTAGGTGGCAAATCAGAAGCCAGGCTCTCTCCTGCCCGCAGGCTCTCGCCTCTGCCCTGTCCCTGCAGAGGTGCCCACTTGTGTGTGGCCTTCCCTTAGCTTCCAGGGCACAGGCCTTGAGGCCTTGCTTGACCCCGTGAGCAATAGGCGAAGCAGAGCTGTGCAGTGGGGAGACCAGGTGTGAAGGCCGCGCCTGTGCATGATGGACAGCACCACACTTGCCAGACACACTTCGTGTGCGGCAGTCCCACATGCCCCGTGAGCATCATGGTGCCTGTGGCTGCCTGGCACAGGGGCGCCAGCGGGTGGTAATGACTTCCCCTCCGTGTCCTGCCTGGGCTTCCCCCTGCCGTCAGAGCAGAGACTCAGCCTTTCAACAAAGTTCGCTCCTCGCAGCGCCTCCCTGGGGCACCCTCCGGACGCAGCTCGCTCCCTGCAGGGAGGAGGGCGACCCGCGCCACCACATGCGCTGCACACGCGTGGTTCCTGACAGCCGGGAGCGTGCACGTACTTCCCAGATGAGAACACAAGGCACAAGGAGGCCCACGTGCCGTCCAGCACCTGGTCCCGTGGAGCAAGGCTGAGCCAGGCCTGGAGCCTAATATCTGACTGCAGCCCGGCTGCTTCCCTCCTCACCCCAGCCGCCCGCTCACAGCCTCTGTCCTTCCCCAGGGGAGCAAGCTCCAGATGATCGAGGTGCCTGTCCTCTCCGACGACTCGGCCCCCATTGGCGTCCTGGGAGGAGACTACTACAGGTGCCGGCTCGGGAGTGGTGGGAGAGGGCGGCCCGGCCCCAGGGAGAGCGCCAGGTGTCCAGCACCCCAGTCCCCGAGGCTAGAAGGTGCAGTTAGAAGCTCCTGCGGCCTGGCCTCGAGTCCAGGGAGCCGGGTGAGCGGGGCGCCTTGGGTCTCTGCCTTCCTCTCGGCAGCTTTGCAAGCAGGCGTCCTCACTGGGGCCCCAAAGAGCTTCCTGCTGGCGCTGTGACATCCTTTAGCCAGGACTGAACCCACAGGGACTGAGCCTCAGGAGGTTGGGGCGTGAGGGCAGCAAGGGGTGGGCCCCCAGTGCCCTTCCACTGAGGGGACCGAGCGTCTCCGAAGCCGGCAGCAGCCCTGGCTTTGGGAGGATGCCGTGACCTCGCTCCTGAGTCCTGCCCTCCTTGCTCCTCTAGGAAGCTCCTGCACTGCTATAGCAAGGGCCGCCCAGCCGAGGCCGTCAGGTGCCACGAGCTGCTGACCCTCCACCTGTCAGTCGTGCCCGTGGACATGCTGGTGCAGCAGGCAGGCGAGCTGGCCCGGCGCCTGTGGGAGACCATCCACGTTTCCTTGATCTAGGCCAGCGGCCTGTGCCCCGGGTCTCCAGGCCCAGCCCTGTTTACAAGCGTCTCCTCCCATGCAGCCGCCATCTGGGAGGGGACAGTCCCCAGGGTTTCGTAAAGCAGCTCCAAATCCTCACCTCGGGGGAGACCAGGGCTTCACTGAGTGCAGGTGCCCTCGGAGCGGCCTCTCATCGCGTCTCTGGAGACGGAGCCAGGGCCGCTCCCTCAGGAAGCGTCTTCACTCCCAGAAGTGAGGTGCCCATTGTCTGGACTGGGTTCCAGCCCTGCCCCCTCCTCTCCCACGCTGGGCAGCTTCGCTGCACCCCACACCCGTGCCCCCACCCCCGGAGAGTGCACTCCCCTCGGGGCGACGTGAGGGCTCGGACACAGCGGTGCTCGGGAGGTGCTGGTTATGGCTTCGATGTTCACACTGTGGGCCTGCCGGTGCTCAGGAACCCTGCCGGCCCCTCGGCCACTGGTCTCTGCCCCGTCCTGGACCCGCCCAGACAGCCACTCGTCCAGCGGGTCGCAGGCTCTGAGGCCTTTCAGAGTGTCCAGAGATTGTCAGTTGCTCAGGCCTCTCGTGACCCTGCGTCTCTGAACGTGGTGGCGCCCGGTCAGCCTCAACCGCTCCACGGAGGCGCATGTCCCCTCTGGAGACGCGGCTCCCGTTTCTTGTCACAGCTGGTGGGCAAGTAGATGTTTTCCCCCTTGACCTGTGGGGAAGAGGGAGCCTGAGCTCCGCCAGCGTGAACGGGATCCGGCATTTTCTAAGTCGCTCCAGTAAGAATTTTTTTAAGTTTTTTTTCACAAGGAGACTCGATTTTATGAAGTTAAAACAAGTTCCTACCCAGAAGACTTAAAATTCCTCTTCGAATTGTACGATGAGATCGCCACACGAAGACAGTGGCTGGCGTTTTCACTCTGGGTGACCTGTGCTTTGTCTCTGAGGTAACACGTGACATGTGTGACCCTCACTGCAGAATGAATGAGACTTTAATTTCTCACTTTCCAGTCATTTCTTATTTTGTGGGTAAAGTAGCTCTAAATTGTGATGAATTTGCTTTAATTTCTACCTATTTACATGTGATATTATACCGTTAAAATAAAACTAACCCCAAATAATTGGCATGGTTATATGTTAAGGTCACCTGTAATAAAAACAGTCTTGTTGACAAAACGCACTTCCTGGGGGGTCCTGGAGGGTGGCCCCTGACACCCGCTGCCCCGCGCTCGCCTGGTGTCGCTCGGCAGCGGCTGAAATTCCCACCGACCGGGCTCCGCTCCTCAGGAGCGGGCAGAGGGGTACGTGTCCCCGAGGGGACGGGGGCCCGTAGTGCTGCAACCTTACAGATTTAAAACCGACTGTGGGAAATACTCGAGCACAAAGGGAAGAACCTTCTGGAAGGCCACCGCTGTGCAGCTCCTCAGGTCTCTCACCTTGTATTTTCCTTTGACTTCAGCAGCTGCATGAGGTGACCTTTCCTTTAACCAGCCCCCCTAACTTGTCAGCATCATAAATAACACTGGGCTGACCCACTGGAGTGGGATTCCCGGGTGTGCAGGTTCCAGGGCGTGGGGAGTAGAAGGCCCCCACCGCCCTCCGACTCAGAGGCGGCTCCTCAGGTGTCTCCCAGTGCCGAGGACATTTCTGAGCGCAGGTTCCCCCACACTGACAGGTCCAGGGCAGGGCCACAGCCTGCAGCTCCAAGGGGGCTTTACCCCTGCAGCTGGGAGCAGAGCTGCCCACTGACTAAGGGGCAGAGAAGAAGGTGGCCCTGTTCAGACAGGCCAGAGGACAACAGTGAAGCTGGAGATGCCTGCAGGTGGGTCTGCAACCCATGAGGAGTCTTGGGGATGGGAAAGCTGCCAGTGTGGGAAGAGAGGGAGGGTCAGGCCTTCAAAAGAAAAAGGCAAACCCCAAGAACTGTGGGCAGCGAACCGGCTGCAAGGCCCCTCAAGCTTCTGCTGCAACCTGTTAAGCAGATGCATTTAAGCATTTGGGAGAGACTCACAGCTCTGGGGCCCCAGCGACTGTCCCTCCCTGCCATTTTGCTGAGACCCCGGTCATGGCGAAGTTTAAGGTTTCCTCGAGGGCTTCAGCCAGGGGCCTCTCCCAGGCTGCCGTGCCTCCCACAGGCAGGAAGGCTGGGAGCTCGAGTCGTAGCCGAGGCTGCCTACCTCGGCCCACCCAGCACATCCTGACATTCAGGTCCTTCGTGAGAAGCAAGACGGTGGGGAGAGGGGCCTGTGGGTCCCTGTGCTGACCCATCAGAGTGCTCACTGCACAGGCCCCACCCCTTCCCTGGGCCTCAGTGCTCCAGTCTGCAAAGTAGGAGTCCAGGCTTCTGGCACTGGGACGCCAGAGTCCCAGGGTGGTGCCACTCGCCTGGGGCAGCATGGCTTCCTGTTAGCAGGCGACCTCCGGGGACTCTGCCCCATGCCCCCGGGGACTCTGCCAGGCTGGTGCATCTCACAGTGTCCCATTTGGTGGTGGCCCAAAGCCAAGTGTGTGACTGGGCTGCGGCTCCTCCCCTCTTGCTGTTTTCCCTGCTCCGCCCCCTGCAATGAGCTGAAGAAAACTCCTGGCCTAGTCCTGGCAGAAATGGCTGCAAGAGGCAGAGTTCTCAGCAGGGCCGTGGGCACCTGGTCCTGTCCGGCTCGGAGGAGTGCTCACTTGGAAACCAGAGGACGCCTGAAACCTGAGTATGACGCGGTGGTAATAGGAGCAGGTAAAGGGCAGGAGGGCAGCCTGCTTAGAAACCTGGAGGGTGGGGGAGGCTTTCCCCAGCCCACCCCTCTACTCTGGGCACAGCCAGGCCAGGCGCTGGAGCGAGGGCAGGGCCAGAGGCCTCTGGCTGCAGAAGTGCCACCAGCTTGCTGTGTGACCTGGGGCAGACTTGCCCAGGCTGACCTTGGGTCTTCCCCTTAGAATGACTGGGAAGGACTAGCTGAGCTCAGGGGCTTCCATGTGCTTCCTGCAAAATCAGCTAGTTGCTGCCATTTTCTTGCAAAATGTATGGCACGTAAGGGTGGGACAGAGTCCTCGGAGGACCTGACACCACGAAATCCAGCCCTGGGGACATGAGTGCCCTGAGTTGTGTCACCACTGAGGTCCCCCATCACTGAGGGAACCAGAATCTTTTCGTACAGCAGCGTTCAGAAAAAGACCCAGAGTCTGCAGAGGTTGACAGCCCCTTGTCCTGCACATCTGGGGCCCCGGCGGCTGAGCACCTGGTTCCACAGAGGAAGGTGCAAGGCTGCGGGCCCAGGGCTCTGCGCACAAAGGGCCCCAACTTACAACTGCAGATGTTATTTCCAAATGGGTTTATCCAGAGAAAAAGTGACAGGCCTGAGAAGATGCTCCTCCAGCTTTAACGCTGTGTCCCGCTTTGGGGACACACGTTTGTCTGTACGGAGCAGCTGTGCGCCAGCACGCGGCTGACGAGCCCCGCGCCAGGGAGATGTGCGCATGCGCCCACCCGCGAGTCGCGCCCCAGCCCTGAAAGAACAGGAGCGGAGCGCGCAGCTTCACAGAGAAAATAGGCAATAAATGCCAGGAGCCCGTGATTCCTAGCGCGTTCCTTTACCAAATTCGGTAGCCAACCTGTGTTTGCAGTGAACAGATGAGGGACTCCAGAAGGAATGTTTGATGCTGTCTGAGACCTTCGTTGACTTTCAAGTCTAGAGCGAAGGCTTGCCAGTACCCGGCACTCACCTTGGAGATGGTCTTT
This sequence comes from Solenodon paradoxus, assembly GCA_004363575.1. Lineage (NCBI taxonomy): Eukaryota > Metazoa > Chordata > Mammalia > Eulipotyphla > Solenodontidae > Solenodon > Solenodon paradoxus. The sequence continues at coordinate 142,745 of RJWH01003511.1, forward strand.
TGACTGACCATGCCCAAGCCTGGCCCAAGGAGCTTGTCACAGGGCGTTTCCGGGGCCCTGGCCTGGGTGACTGGGAGGCTGAGGGCCCGAGGCAGCAGGGTAACCCACACTGTGAGCGGCTGTGGCCCCGGCGGTTGCTGCCGCCACAGCAGAGAACTCAGGTTCAGAGCAGCTTCTGGAGTCAGGCCTGGGGATGAGCTGAGCCTGCAGTTTAAGACCCCTGCACGGGAAGGGAGAGGTTACCAGGAGCTGGAGGGCTCAGCCAGGTCCAGGGGAGGGAGGGAGAAGGAGGAAAGGCAGCCAGCTCATCGCCTTTGTCATTTGAGGTCTGTCTGTGCATTACATATGATGACTGAACTGGACCAGGTTATCTGAAAGACCTGATTCGTTTTCCAAGATTTGGGATCAGCACTAATGAAAAGAAATAGCTACCATTTGCTTAACATAGATGGTCAGCTGTTCCCCTGCACCACTACGAGTTCCCAGCACCTCCCTGCTTCACACTCGCAGAAGCTGCAGTCCTGGGCAGTTCAGACGACCCTCCCCTCCTGGGGCTCTGCCCTGGCAAATGGCAGAAGCCAGGTGGGCCCATGATGGGCTGCCTTTGATCTGCTGACTGTGTTTGAGAACAGGGCTTTCCAAAGTACAGGTTGCAATCCATTTGTGAGTCCCATCCGGCATATTTTGAAGATTTTCTTATGGAAATTTTCAAAAGTGTGTAAAAGTAGTACACTAACTGACATTTTGTAATGAAATACAAGCTAATTCCCGTCATGTGTGTCATATGGTAAGAGTTAGTTCAGAAATGCATTTATATGTGGGGGGGTCCTAGGGTGAAATATGGATTTTCTTCCTGTGGGTCATGGTCCAAGAGGTTTGAAAACTCCCTGTAGAGGTCCCTTTCATGGATGAGAAGTTGGCAACGACCTCTGAGATTCTGGGAGGCGGTGTGGGAAAGGTAAAGCAGACTCAGCTCAGCCATGAAGAAGCCACTGTGTGGGTCACTGCTGCGCTCTCCTCTCTGAGTGTGTCTCAAGATAACGGTTGAGCATTTCATCTGGGTCAACCCTGGATTCAGCTTGCTGCTCAGAGAAATCCCCATCTGCCGACATCTTTAAAGATTCAGAGTGACCTTCTCTGTCCAAGGAGAATGTGCCGGTGTTCCTCCCCAGGCCTGCTGCCTCTCCCTGAAAACAGCTGTGGCTGGTCTCTGCCCAACCAGGGCCTCCCGTCCCGCGCAGCTGCTCTTTCTCCTGAGACGGAGAAGAACGAGGCAGGCACAGGGGTCGAGGACCACCCGCCTCTGAATAGCAGGCACTGGTGAGAAGCCCCTTTCCAGGTCCCCGCCGCCACTCACTGACTCTGGGGAGACTCCGGGACTGGCTGCTAACACGAGCTCTCAGGTGGCCCCGAGACTTCTCCAAGCCCAGAGGGACTCGCTCCAGGTGGGCTTGGGATGAACATGGGATCCTGAGCCAAGTTCAGGGTCCAACCCAGGGGCAGCCCTCCCTGCACAGATTTTGGAAAGAAGCTTTGTGTGTAAGAAAGACACCTTTGCCCCTTGGGCTGCAACCCTGAAGCGCACATGGAAGCTTCGTGCCTTGACTTCATTTTGAACGACTCCTATTTCGAGAACACCAGGCCTTGGCAGAGACCCGTGTGAAGAAAGTCTCTGGGGTCTTCTGACAGCTACACTTGGTCGAATAAGCACACGACCACACCTCCGGGCAGCCAGCGACTCCCTGCTGGACGGGGGCATCCAGCATCAGCAACCAGACACTCTCCCCACCAAGTGGACTGTGATGAGGGTCCCTCTGACAGACACCACTCACGCCAAAGCCCAGGACAGCTGTCACCTGCCCGGGATCCTCCTGGCCACACACCCAACCTGGACTTGTGTTCAAGCCAAGGCAGAGCCAGGGGTTTGGGATCTTCCGCAGACAAGTGTTTCATGACATTGAACTTGACACTCTTCCAACATCCAGGGACAGGGAGGGGAAGGAGGTCCCTGAGGCTCCGCTACCTCTCCAGGGTCTTATGGCCCTGGGACTGGCAGGGGTTGGGGGGTACACCTTGCTCCTTAAGGAACGTGACTGCCGCTGACCAGTGTTGCTCCCCCCACCTCTTCTCATTGCAGGACACAACGGGCTGGTGGCTGTGAGTACCTCCCCTCTACCCGCTCCCCTGGCGCCTGGCCTTGGCTCTCAGCAGTGTGGGGAGGACCACAGAGGCGAGCAGAGGCTCTGCCATGGGGATCCCCCATTCCTCTCCTCTTCCTAATGCTCCAGGATGTCTCCCAGGGCCTTGAGAGAGCCAGTGAGCTTTCAGAAGGGAGTGGTGGGAAGGTGGGACTGGCATAGACCTGGGGTCAGGTAACCAGGGCTGGGGTCCCGTAACTCCAGACGAGGGGCCTGTGACTGCAGACGAGAGGCCCCTGACTCTGGACGAGGGACCCGTGACTGCAGACGAGAGGCCCCTGACTCTGGACGAGGGACCCGTGACTGCAGACGAGAGGCCCGTGACTCTGGACGAGGGACCCGTGACTGCAGACGAGAGGCCCGTGACTCTGGACGAGGGACCCGTGACTGCAGACGAGAGGCCCGTGACTCTGGACGAGGGACCCGTGACTGCAGACGAGAGGCCCGTGACTCTGGACGAGGGACCCGTGACTGCAGACGAGAGGCCCGTGACTCTGGACGAGGGACCCGTGACTCTGGACGAGGGGCTCATGACTGCAGACGAGGGGGGCCCCCATGTGCTCCCAGCGGGGTCTAGGCCACGTGCCAACCCAGAGCACCACAGCTCCACGGTCCAAAGGGCGCCCTGCGGACGGCCAGGAAGTCGGTCTAGCGAAGGAACCAGGGCCCCGCCCCCACCACAGCTGGCTCCTGGGCCTCACGCCCAGCGGGACCAGCGCTGTTCTAATGCCTCACTCCTCAGCCCGAGTGTGTGTCCCCTCACAGCCGCAGCGCATGCTGGAGGGCGTTCAGACCATGAGGCAGACCCAAGGCAGCGACAGCTCTAGGCCATCAATGAGGGGGCCATGGCAAGGTGGGGGAGCCAGAGGCTCATGGTACATGGAGATGCTTCCTGACAGAGAAGTTTTCCTTGAACAGTTTACAGGGAGTGCAACCGGCCCGTCATTTAAAACATGGATTTTATATGAATCGAAATCAGTTTCGTCTCCCGCTCTGCCACTTTCTGCCTGTGAAGGTGGAGGCCAGTCACTTCGGCTCCCCGGCCCACAGGAGCGGGAGCGAGAACAGCGCCTCAGACGGTGAGCGCGCTGGGCCGTGTGCTTCAGGGCCTGACCCGGGCGCCTTGCACAAGGGACCTCACGACTGCAGGTTTCCAGCCCTGGGGACATCCCCTCTTTGGCTGAGGACACAGGCACACCCACCGAGTGGCCCCCGAGTGACCCAGGCTGTGGCGACCCATCACATGAATGAGCTACCATGGGAGCGTGGCGCTCAGTAAGAGGGTTCAGGTGGAGCCTATTCTAGGACGTGGGCTTTGCTGGGTGATTTGGGGGCATCTAAGGAAGCAACCATTCCTCTGGCCTGAGGCTGTCGGGACGGAGGGCAGCCCCATGACTAGGCAACTTCATCACCTGTCTACGGGAGGAGCGAGGAGTGAGGAGGGCGGACTTGGTGACGAGGGAGCAGTCATTGGCTTAGAAGAGAGAGGGGCATTTGGCATTCGCAGGTGGCCCCGGGACCTGGTTTTGTCTGTCCTGAGGCAGTGTTGTGAGGGGGTCTGCTCCATTTCATTCTGTCATGGTCTCAGACTACCCTTGTCTGTGACCCCAGGGGCCAGGCCAGTCTGTGTCCCCACCTGTGAAATTGGGAGAATCGCAGAGCCTCTCCAAGGTGGGGCGGACCAAATGAGGTGATGTGCTTACAGAGTGGTCACTGAGTCACCTTTAAACAAACTCTACCTCTGAGCTATCCTGTTGTCTGTCCCTGTTGTCACCAGGGGAAGGAGGTGGGAGGACTAGCCTTTTAGGTCTGGTGACTCAGGACTAGCTCAGTTCAACATTTATTGATTTCCCTGTAAGAGCTAGAGAACAGAATAAAACCCTGGTCACTGGAGCCCCAAATAAAGCTGCGACTCACCACAGCTTCACTTGCTGAGCTTGTCCCCTGTGCTGCGACCGTGCGAGTCCCTTCTGGGAACCACTCAGGTGGGCCTCATGCAGCCCCAGGAGATAGGCAAAGTGGACGCTGTGTCATCAGCCCCATTTTTCCCGTGGGGAAGCTGAGGCCAGATGGACTAAATACTGTGCTGTATCATCAGAAGAGGGATCAGTGGCCTGGCTCAGGTGACAGGGTGTGTGGCAGGTTCGAGGACCCCAGCAGACAGGCGTCTGGGGCTGGGCTGCGAGGGTGGGAGTCCACAGAAGGCCCCTTCAGCCAGGAGTGGAGGGTAGGGGCTGTGCTGTCCCATCTCAGAAGGTGCCCAGGGACATGGGATTTTCCGGGGACTACCTGAGGGGACTGGCTTGCTCAGAGGCAAGGACACAAGCCAAAGGGCACAGGCTGTCCCTGGATTGAGGCCGCAGATAGCCCCCTGGGTAAAGGGAGTGCATGTGCCCCCAGGCAGCATACCTGCAGAGACTGGGGGTGAACACAGCCGTCTTCGAGAGACGCCATGTCATCGGGGGAGCAGCTGTGACTGAGGAGATCATCCCAGGTGAGCCCTGGGAGGTGGGCCGTTGGGGAGCTGCTGGGGACTGCAGGCGACTGTCTTTATCTGATTTGTTTCAGGGTTTAAGTTCTCCAGGGCATCCTACCTCCTCAGCCTGCTGAGGCCTCAGATTTATACGGACTTGGAACTGAAGGTACAGCCTCAGGGCCGGGGGTGGAAGGCAGGCCATCATGTGCCCACTCAGGTCCCCTGAGCTCCCCTCACACAGTCCCCAGCCCTGCCCTGCCCCGTGGCTCCCTGGCACCTTGTCTGGTCCTTGCAGAAAACTCTGTCTGGACCTCTGAGTTGGCAAGGTTGTCTCAGGATGCTGGCCCGATTTCTGCCGCGCTAATCCTCCACTCCTGACTGCTCTTAGCAGCTCAAGCAGGAAGCTGGCACCCGGGTCTTTCACCCTCTAACTGCTGCGCCATTTGGAGGGGATCTGAGCTTCTGTCACACCCCCCGAAGAGGGGTCCTCTGTGCCACTCCTACAAGAAGCTGCCTGCTTTGGCATCAAATCCAACCTTGAGTGGGACGATGCTCTCCCTGCATCCCCACCGGCCCCCAGGGCCTCGCTGGGGCCTGTCCTTGGGGCCTTGGTTCTCACACTGTCAGTGTGAGCACTGGCGGGGCCCAGCGGGCAGAGCTAGTCTGCCAAGGTGTGTTCTCACCTCCTAGCAGTCAGCAGCTGCTCCACCAGCTGTACTGGGCTGGCCTTGACCTCATCAGGTAGCAACTCCTGCTCTCTCTCCCCTCCCTCGGTGACCTTTTGGGTCTCTGCCTTCTTTATTTGGCTCTTGCTTTGTTCCTCGAAGTCTCTCTCAGGCGGGGCTCTCAAGACTGACCCAGGAGATTGTTAGGGAAGTGGTGATTTCTGGAGGATTCTCCATTAGTGGTCTGGTTCTGGGGCGGCGGGGGTGGGGGGCTGGGGTCATGACACAGGTGACCCCAAGCTCGACTTTGAGAACCTTACCTTGTAAGTCTCCTAGGTCCCAGGTCCCTCAGTAAAGCTTGCCCATCCCCAGGGGGCCCCAGGGGGCCTGTGTGTGCTGAGACCCTCCATGGATAAATCAGGGGGAGGTTCTGCTTTTGTTTTATAAGGTTTGGGTTTGGTTTATAAATCAAGAGAAGATTCTGTTTCATTTTTGTTTTGTTTTATAAGAATTTTTTTATAACTGCACAATCTGGAAAATAGAATGGATATCATCTAATGGTAATTTCACAATTCTCTCTAGTTCACACAGCAATTACACACATCATGAAAGACAGACACACTTTATAAGTCTTGGAATCAGACCCAAAAATTCGTGTGACCAGGAAAGCCTTCCTGAGGAGGTGACATTGGAGCTGATATTTAAATGCTAGGGTCACCAGCCAAATAGACCTAAGCAGAGTGTCCAGTCAGAGAGAAGTAGAGGTTGCCAGGCCCATGGCAGAGGAAAGGTCACTGTCACTGGGGCAGACAAGTGACAGGCGGCAGACAGTGTGAGGGAGTGGGCAGGGCCAGCCGAGCAGGACCCTTCAGGCCATGATGAAGGTGCCACCTTCAATCCCAAGTGAGCAGGAAGCCAGCAGAGTGTTTAACCCCAAGTGGTGGGATTTGTGGCTTCATGGAAGGTCAATCCACCTGCTGGATTGTGGGTGGGGGGCAGCTGTAGTCATGGGGAGACCAGTGAGCCAACTTCAGCTTAGTTTACAAGCTGGTGGTCACAGGCGGAGGGACAACTAATGGAGACAGGGCTGGGGAGACTTGGTGACGGGGGTGCCGAGGAGGGGGGCATGAAGAACTAAGGATGCCCGTGGGTGATAGGGTTGGATGTGCCTCGAACTTTGACTCAAAGACATTTCCAAGCACATGAGAACCAGAAGCAGGAAGGAGGGCGGGTCTGGGACATTAGACAGGACTTGGTGGTCCCCCTGCCCCAGCCTCCTCCAGGGATTGGATTCACCTTCACAGAATGTCCCACATAGTACTCCTGCCACTGGGGACAGCTGGTTTGGGGAAACTTCAGCTGGAATTGTTGGGAAGTTCATTTCTGTTCTCCTCGTGTTTTCCTAAAACTTCTAGTCGCAGATGTAGTCTCTGGGTTGTAGCTTGTCTGCAGTAAAACATTCATTTATTCGGTCGACAGTCAGTGGATCTTGTCTGCACTGTGTCTTGCACTGGAGACAAAGCTGAGCAGCAGGAGCAGTGCCCCTGACCTCGTGGAGCTGTATTCTACCGGGGGGAGGGGAGCACGCATGTAGTTAGCTAGGGGTGAGAGTGCTTCCAGAAAAACAGAGCAGGGCGAGGGGCAGGGAGGTAGAAGGGATACCAGGCCAATAAAGTGACACTGGAGCAGAGACCTGCCAGAGGGGAGAGACCAGGCCAAGAGTCTGGGGAAGGAAGTCTCTAAAGACCGAATCCATAAGTTGGATCCATTAAACACACATGGCTTTTGGTGTGTCGATCACATCTCTGTAAAGTGGTTTAATGAAAGAAGTGTCTGGGGACAGCAGTCAGTCTCCTTTGTGGAAGCAACACAAGTTCCTTCTGTTTTATCTCTGACTGCTTTGAAGAAGTGGATGTGCTCCTAGAAGGTTCTGTGTGCTAATCAAATATTTGTAAATCAAATCACATTTTAAATGCATCAAGGAAACTTCCATTTAAAATGACCCTGGAGTAAATGAGTCTGCAAAGTAAATAATATTTTTTGATGTGAATAATTTATCTACCTTGTAAGTATAGATTTTCACATAACCATAGCTTTATTGTGTCTTTCTGCATTTTAAATATTTATTTCTGAGGTGGAGCAGTTATAGACCCGTGCCAAGAAGCAGGCCTTGAGAATCACAGAGATGTGGTTTTGAAACTCAGTCCACTTGCCAGAGTGAACTTGGACAACTTTTCTCGTTTCTGTGAACCCTTGTGGTGGCATCTGTGCAGTAAGGGTGACATGCTTACCGAATCGGTGTGAGGCGTTGTTGTAAATCCTAGTGCACCTGCACAGGCTAGCTTGGCGTGTTGTAGTGTAGTGTGACATGGCATGGGGCGGAGTGACGTGAGGCGGAGTGACGTGGGGCGGAGTGACGTGGGGCGGAGTGACGTGGGGCGGAGTGACGTGGGGC